>CAKAJE020000159.1:131181-161244 GCA_916610135.2 Macropis europaea | reverse complement strand
GTTTGCCCTACCCTGGAAGTTTAATAGTGCAATTTACTCGCCATTTCATGCGCTTTGAGAAGCCGCTTAGCCCAATACGCTATCTGAAATAGGAGCGACGTAAATGAACAAATGTGATAGAATTTCGCTGAATTCTTAAATTATCCATAATACAAATGATCTAATCGGGTTTCTGTTTGCCCTACCGTTGAAGTTTAATAGTGCATTTTACTCGCCATTTCATGCGCTTTGAGATGCCGCTTGTCCCAATACGCTATCTGAAATGGGAGCGACGTAAATTGAACAAATGTTATAGAATTTCGCTGAATTCTTATATTAACCAAAATATAAAATGAACTAATCGGGTCTCTGTTTGCCCTACCCTAGAAGTTTAATAGTGCAATTTACACGCCATTTCATGCGCTTTGAGATGCCGGTTAGCCCAACACGCTGTCTGAGAAAGGAGCGACGTAAATTGAACAAATGGGATAGAATTTCGCTGAATTCTTAGATTAACCATAATGTAAAATGATATAATCGGGTCTCTGTTCACCCAACCCTAGAAGTTTAATAGTGCATTTCACTCGACATTCCACACGCTGTAGCATGCCGCCTAGCCCAGTAGGCGATCTGAAATAGGAGCGACGTAAATTGAACAAATGTGATAGAATTTCGCTGAATTCTTAAATTAACCATAATATAAAATGATCTAATCAGGTCTCTGTTTGCCCTACCCTGGAAGTTTAATAGTGCAATTAACTCGCCATTTCATGCGCTTTGAGAAGCCGCTTAGCCGAATACGCTATCTGAAATAGGAGCGACATAAATTGAACAATGTGATAGAATTACGCCGAAGTCTTATACTAACCGTATTTAAAATGATCTAATCGGGTCTCTGTTTGCCCTACCCTCTGAAGTTTAATAGTGCAATTTACTCGCAATTTCATGCGCTTGAGATGCCGCTTAGACCAATACGCTATCTGAAATAGGAGCGACGTAAATTGAACAAACGTGATAGAATTTCGCTGAATTCTTAAATTAACCATAATATAAAATGATCTAATCGGGTCTATGTTTGCCCTACCCTAGAAGTTTAATAGTGCATTTTACTCGCCATTTCATGCGCTTTGAGATGTCGCTTGTCCCAATACGCTATCTGAAATGGGAGCGACGTAAATTGAACAAATGTGATATAATTTCGCTGAATTGTTATATTAACCAAAATATAAAATGATCTATTCGGGTCTCTGTTTGCCCTACCCTAGAAGTTTAATAGTGCAATTTACACGCCATTTCATGCGCTTTGAGATGCCGCTTAGCCAACACGCTATCTGAGAAAGGAGCGACGTAAATTGAACAAATGGGATAGAATTTCGCTGAATTCTTAGATTAACCATAATGTAAAATGATATAATCGGGTCTCTGTTCGCCCAACCCTAGAAGATTAATAGTGCATTTCACCCGACATTCCACACGCTTTAGCATGCCGCCTAGCCCAGTAGGCGATCTGAAATAGGAGCGACGTAAATTAAAGAAATGTGATAGAATTTCGCTGAATTCTTCAATTAACCGTAATATAAAATGATCTAATCGGATCTCTGTTTGCCGTACCCTAGAAGTTTAATAGTGCAATTTACTCGACATTTCATGCGCTTTGAGATGGCGCTTAGCCCAATACGCTATCAGAAATAGGAGCGGCGTAAATTGAACAAATGTGATAGAATTTCGCTGAATTCTTAAATTAACCATAATATAAAATGATCTAATCGGTTCTCTGTTTGCCCTGCCCTAGAAGTTTAATACTGCACTTTACTCGCCATTTCATAGGCTCTGAGATGCCGCTTAGGCCAATACGCTATCTGAAATAGGAGCGCCGTAAATTGAACAAATGTGATAGAATTAAGCTGAATTCTTATATTAACCGTAATATAAAATGATCTGATCGGGTCGCTGTTTGCCCTACCCTGGAAGTTTAATAGCGCAATTTACTCGCCATTTCATACGCTTTGAGAGCCGCTTAGCCCAATACGCTATCTGAAATAGGAGCGACGTAAATTGAACAAATGTGATAGAATTTCGCTGAATTCTTAAATTATTCATAATACAAAATGATCTAATCGGGTTTCTGTTTGCCCTACCGTTGAAGTTTAATAGTGCATTTTACTCGCCATTTCATGCGCTTTGAGATGCCGCTTGTCCCAATACGCTATCTGAAATGGGAGCGACGTAAATTGAACAAATGTGATAGAATTTCGCTGAATTCTTATATTAACCAAAATATAAAATGATCTAATCGGGTCTCCGTTTGCCCTACCCTAGAAGTTTAATAGTGCAATTTACACGCCATTTCATGCGCTTTGAGATGCCGCTTAGCCCAACACGCTATCTGAGAAAGGAGCGACGTAAATTGAACAAATGGGATAGAATTACGCCGAAGTCTTATACTAACCGTAATTTAAAATGATCTAATCGGGTCTCCGTTTGCCCTACCCTAGAAGTTTAATAGTGCAATTTACTCGCAATTTCATGCGCTTTGAGATGCCGCTTAGACCAATACGCTATCTGATATAGGAGCGACGTAAATTGAACAAACGTAATAGAATTTCGCTGAATTCTTAAATTAACCATAATATAAAATGATCTAATCGGGTCTATGTTTGCCCTACCCTAGAAGTTTAATAGTGCATTTTACTCGCCATTGCATGCGCTTTGAGATGCCGCTTGGCCCAGTACGCTATCTGAAATAGGAGCGACGTAAATTGAACAAATGTGATCGAATTTCGCTGAATTCTTAAATTTACCATAATATAAAATGATCTAATCGGGTCTATGTTTGCCCTACCCTAGAAGTTTAATAGTGCATTTTACTCGCCATTTCATGCGCTTTGAGATGCCGCTTGTCCCAATACGCTATCTGAAATGGGAGCGACGTAAATTGATCAAATGTGATAGAATTTCGCTGAATTCTTATATTAACCAAAATATAAAATGATCTAATCGGGTCTCTGTTTGCCCTACCCTAGAAGTTTAATAGTGCAATTTACACGCCATTTCATGCGCTTTGAGATGCCGCTTAGCCCAACACGCTATCTGAGAAAGGAGCGACGTAAATTGAACAAATGGGATAGAATTTCGCTGAATTCTTAGATTAACCATAATGTAAAATGATATAATCGGGTCTCTGTTCGCCCAACCCTAGAAGATTAATAGTGCATTTCACTCGACATTCCACACGCTTAGCATGCCGCCTAGCCCAGTAGGCGATCTGAAATAGGAGCGACGTAAATTGAACAAATGTGATAGAATTTCGCTGAATTCTTCAATTAACCGTAATATAAAATGATCTAATCGGATCTCTGTTTGCCGTACCCTAGAAGTTTAATATTGCAATTAACCCGCCGTTTCATGCGCTTTGAGATGGCGCTTAGCCCAATACGCTATCAGAAATAGGAGCGGCGTAAATTGACAAATGTGATAGAATTTCGCTGAACTCTTATATTATCCATAATGTAAAATGATCTAATTTGGTCTCTGTTTGCCTTACCCTACATGATAAATAGTGCATCTTACTCGCCATTTCATGCGGTTTGAGATGCCGCTTAGCCCAATAGGCTATCTGAAATAGGAGCGACGTAAATTGAACAAATGTTATAGAATTTCGCTGAATTCTTATATTAACCAAAATATAAAATGAACTAATCGGGTCTCTGTTTGCCCTACCCTAGAAGTTTAATAGTGCAATTTACACGCCATTTCATGCGCTTTGAGATGCCGCTTAGCCCAACACGCTATCTGAGACAGGAGCGACGTAAATTGAACAAATGGGATAGAATTTCGCTGAATTCTTAGATTAACCATAATGTAAAATGATATAATCGGGTCTCTGTTCGCCCAACCCTAGAAGATTAATAGTGCATTTCACTCGACATTCCACACGCTTTAGCATGCCGCCTGGCCCAGTAGGCGATCTGAAATAGGAGCGACGTAAATTGAACAAATGTGATAGAATATCGCTGAATTCTTCAATTAACCGTAATATAAAATGATCTAATCGGATCTCTGTTTGCCGTACCCTAGAAGTTTAATAGTGCAATTTACTCGCCATTTCATGCGCTTTGAGATGGCGCTTAGCCCAATACGCTATCAGAAATAGGAGCGGCGTAAATTGAACAAATGTGATAGAATTTCGCTGAACTCTTATATTATCCATAATGTAAAATGATCTAATCTGGTCTCTGTTTGCCTTACCCTACATGATAAATAGTGCATCTTACTCGCCATTTCATGCGGTTTGAGATGCCGCTTAGCCCAATAGGCTATCTGAAATAGGAGCGACGTAAATTGAACAAATGTGATAGAACTACGCTAAATTCTTACATTAACCGTAATATAAAATGATATAATCGGGTCTCTGTTTGCCTTACCCTAGAAGTTTGATAGTGCATTTTACTCGCCATTTCATGCGCTTTGAGATGCCGCTTAGCCCAATACGCTATCTGCAATAGGAGCGACGTAAATTGAACGAATGTGATAGAATTTCGATGAATTCTTAAATACACCATAATATAAAATGATCTAATCGGGTCTCTGGCTGCCCAACCCTAGATGTTTAACAGTGCATTTTCCTCGCCATTGCATGCGCTTTGAGATGCCGCTTATCCCAATAAGCTATCTCAAATAGGAGCGACGTATATTGAACAAATGTGATTGAATTTCGCTGAATTCTTATATTAACCATAATGTAAAATGATCTAATCGGCTCTCTGGTTGCCCTACCCTAGAAGTTTGATAGTGCATTTTACTCGCCATTTCATGAGCTTTGAGATGCCGCTTAGCCCAATACGCTATCTGAAATAGGAGCGACGTAAATTGAACAAATGTGATAGAATTTCGCTGAATTCTTAAATTAACCATAATATAAAATGATCTAATCGGTTCTCTGTTTGCCCTGCCCTAGAAGTTTAATACTGCACTTTACTCGCCATTTCATAGGCTCTGAGATGCCGCTTAGGCCAATACGCTATCTGAAATAGGAGCGCCGTAAATTGAACAAATGTGATAGAATTAAGCTGAATTCTTATATTAACCGTAATATAAAATGATCTGATCGGGTCGCTGTTTGCCCTACCCTGGAAGTTTAATAGCGCAATTTACTCGCCATTTCATACGCTTTGAGAAGCCGCTTAGCCCAATACGCTATCTGAAATAGGAGCGACGTAAATTGAACAAATGTGATAGAATTTCGCTGAATTCTTAAATTATTCATAATACAAAATGATCTAATCGGGTTTCTGTTTGCCCTACCGTTGAAGTTTAATAGTGCATTTTACTCGCCATTTCATGCGCTTTGAGATGCCGCGTATCCCAATAAGCTATCTGAAATAGGAGCGACGTATATTGAACAAATGTGATAGAATTACGCTGCATTCTTATATTAACCGTAATATAAAATGATCTCATCGGGTCTCTGTTTGCCTTACCCTAGATGTTCGATATTATATTTTACTCGCCATTTCATGCGCTTTAAGATGCCGCTTAGCCCAATACGCTATCTGAAATAGGAGCGACGAAAATTGAGCAAATGTGATAGAATTACGCCGAATTCTTATATTAACCGTAATTCAAAATGATCTAATCGGGTCTCTGTTTGCCTTACCCTCGAAGTTTGATGGTGCATTTTACTCGCCAGTTCATGCGCCTTCAGATGCCGCTTAGCCCAATACGCTATCTGAAATAGGAGCGACGTAAATTGAGCAAATGTGATAGAATTACGCCGAATTCTTATATTAACCGTAATTCAAAATGATCTAATCGGGTCTCTGTTTGCCTTACCCTCGAAGTTTGATAGTGCATTTTACTCGCCATTTCATGCGCTTTGAGATGCCGCTTAGCCCAATACGCTATATGAAATTGGAGCTGCGTAAATTGAACAAACGTGATAGAATTAAGCAGAATTCTTATATTAACCATAATATAATATCATCTATTCGGGTCTCTGATTACCCTATCATAGAAGTTAAATAGTGCATTTTACTCATCATTTCATGCTCTGTAAGATGCCGCCTAGCCCAATACGCTATCTGAAATAGGAGCGACGTAAATTGAACAAATGTGATAGAATTACGCTGAATTCTTATATTAATCATAATATAAGATGACCTAATCAGGTCTCTGATTGCCCTATAAGAGAAGTTTAATAGTGCATTTTACTCGACATTTCATGCGCTTTAAGGAGCCGCCTAGCACAATACGCTATCTGAAATTGGAACTACGTAAATTAAACAAGTGTGATAAAGTTTCGCTGAATCCTTACATTAACCATAATATAAAATGATCTAATCTGGTCTCTGTTTGCCCTACCCTAGAAGTTTGAGAGTGCATTTTACTCGACATTTCATGCGCCTTAAAATGCCACATGGCCCAATACGCTATCTGAAATAGGGGCGACGTAAATCGGACAAAGGTGATAGAATTTCGCAGAATTCTTATATTAACCATAATATAAATTGATCTAATCGGGTCTCCGATTGCCCTATCATAGAAGGTTAGTAGTGCATTTTACTCGCCATTTCATGCGCTCTGCGATGTCGCTTAGCCGAATGCGCTATCTGAAATAGGAGCGACGTAAATTGAACAAATGTGATAGAATTTCGCTGAATTCTTAAATTAACCATAATATAAAATGATCTAATCGGGTCTCTGTTTGCTTTACCATAGAAGTTTAATAGTGCATCTTTCTCGCCATTTCATGCGGTTTGAGATGCCGCTTAGCCCAATACGCTATCTGAAATTGGAGCGACGTAAATTTAACAAATGTGATAGAATTTCGCTGAATTCTTAAATTAACCATAATATAAAATTATCTAATCGGGTCTCTGTTGGCCCCACCCTAGAAGTTTAATAGTGCATTTCACTCGCCATTTCATGCGGTTTGAGATGCCATTTAGCCGAATACGCTATCTGAAATAGGAGCGACGTAAATTGAACAAATGTGATAGAATTTCGCTGAATTCTTAAATTAATCATAATATAAAATGATATAATCGGGTCTCTGTTTGCCTTACCCTAGAAGTTTGATAGTGCATTTTACTCGCCATTTCATGCGCTTTGAGATGCCGCTTAGCCCAATACGCTATCTGAAATAGGAGCGACGTAAACTGAACGAATGTGATTGAATTTCCCTGAATTCTTATATTAACCATAATGTAAAATGATCTAATCGGCTCTCTGTTCACCCTACCCTAGAAGTTTGATGGTGCATTTTACTCGGCATTTCATGCGCCTTTAGGTGCCGCTTAGCCCAATACGCTATCTGAAATAGGAGCGACGTAAATTGAACAAATGTGATTGAATTTCGCTGACTTCTTATATTAACCATAATGTAAAATGATCTAATCGGCTCCCTGGTTGCCCTACCCTAGAAGTTTAGTAGTGCATTTTACTCGCCATTTCATGCGCTTTGCGATGCCGCTTATCCCAATACGCTATCTGAATTAGGAGCGACGCAAATTGAACAAATGTGATAGAATTTCGTTGAATTCTTAAATTAACCATAACATAAAATGATCTAATCGGGTCTATGTTTGCCCTACCCTAGAAGTTTAATAGTGCATTTTACTCGCCATTGCATGCGCTTTGAGATGCCGCTTGGCCCAGTACGCTATCTGAAATAGGAGCGACGTAAATTGAACAAATGTGATAGAATTTCGCTGAATTCTTAAATTAACCATAATATAAAATCATCTAATCGGGTCTCTGTTTGCCGTACCCTAGAAGTTTAATAGTGCATTCTGCTCATCATTTCATGCGCTATGAGATGCCGCTTAGCTCAATACGCTATCTGAAATAGGAGCGGCGTAAATTGAACAAATGTGATAGAATTACGCTGAATTCTTATTTAACCGTAATATAAAATGATCTAATCGGGTCTCTGTTTCCCTTACGCTAGATGATAAATAGTGCATTTTACTCGCCATTTCATGCGCTTTGAGATGCTGCTTGGCCCAATACGCTATCTGAAATAGGAGCGACGTAAATTGAACAAATGTGATAGAATTTCGCTGAATTCTTAAATTAACCATAATATAAAATGATCTAATCGGGTCTCTGTATGCCCTACCCTAGAAGTTTAATACTGCATTTTACTCGCCATTTCATGCGCTTTGGGATGCCGCTTAGCACAAGACGCTATCTGAAATAGGAGCGACGTAAATTGAACAAATGTGATTGAATTTCGCTGAATTCTTAAATTAACCATAATATAAAATAATCTAATCGGGTCTCTGTTGGCCCCACCCTGGAAGTTTAATAGTGCATTTTACTCGCCATTTCATGCGCTTTGAGACGCCGCTTAGCCGAATACGCTATCTGAAATAGGAGCGACGTAAATTGAACAAATGTGATTGAATTTCGCTGAATTCTTATATTAACCATAATGTAAAATGATCTAATCGGCTGTCTGTTCGCCCTACCCTAGACGTTTGATAGAGCATTTTACTCACCATTTCATGCGCTTTGAGATGCCGCTTAGCGCAATACGCTATCTGAAATACGAGCGACGTAAATTGAAGAAATGTGATAGAATTACGCTGAATTCTTATATTAACCGTAATATGAAATGATCTAATCGGCCCTCTGTTCGCCCTACCCTAGAAGTTAAATAGTGCATTTTACTCGCCGTTTCATGCGCTTTGAGATGCCGCTTAGACCAATACGCTATCTGAAATAGGAGCGACTTAAATTGAACAAATGTGATAGAATTTAGCTGAATTCTTATATTAACCGTAATATAAAATGATCAAATCGGGTCTCTGTTTGGCTTACCCTAGAAGTTTAATAGTGCATTTTACTCGCCATTTCATTCGCTTTGAGATGCTGCTTAGCCCAATACGCTATCTGAAATGGGTGCGACGTAAATTGAACAAATGTGATAGAATTTCGCTGAATTCTTAAATTAACCATAATATAAAATGATCTAATCGGCTCTCTGTTCGCCCTACCCTAGAAGTTTAATAGTGCATTTCACTCGCCATTTCATGCGCTTTGAGATGCCGCTTAGACCAATACGCTATCTGAAATAGGAGCGACTTAAATTGAACAAAAGTGATAAAATTACGCTGAATTCTTATATTAACTGCAATGTAAAATGATCTAATCGGGTCTCTGTTCGCTCCACCCTAGAAGTTTAATGGTGCATTTCACTTGACATTCCACGCGATTTAGCATGCCGCCTAGCCCAGTAGGCTATCTGAAATAGGAGCGACGTAAATTGAACAAATGTGATTGAATTTCGCTGAATTCTTAAATTAACCATAATATAAAATAATCTAATCGGGTCTCTGTTGGCCCCACCCTGGAAGTTTAATAGTGCATTTTACTCGCCATTTCATGCGCTTTGAGACGCCGCTTAGCCGAATACGCTATCTGAAATAGGAGCGACGTAAATTGAACAAATGTGATTGAATTTCGCTGAATTCTTATATTAACCATACTGTAAAATGATCTAATCGGCTGTCTGTTCGCCCTACCCTAGAAGTTTGATAGAGCATTTTACTCACCATTTCATGCGCTTTGAGATGCCGCTTAGCCCAATACGCTATCTGAAATAGGAGCGACGTAAATTGAACGAATGTGATAGAATTTCGCTGAATTCTTGAATTAACCATAATATAAAATGATCTAATCGGGTCTCTGTTGGCCCCACCCTAGAAGTTTAATAGTGCATTCTACTCGCCATTTCATGCGCTTTGAGATGCCATTTAGCCGAATACGCTATCTGAAATAGGAGCGACGTAAATTGAACAAATGTGATAGAACTACGCGGAATTCCTACATTAACCGTATTATAAAATGATATAATCGGGTCTCTGTTTGCCTTACCCTAGAAGTTTGATAGTGCATTTTACTCGCCATTTCATGCGCTTTGAGATGCCGCTTAGCCCAATACGCTATCTGAAATAGGAGCGACGTAAATTGAACAAATGTGATAGAATTTCGCTGAATTCTTAAATTAACCATAATATAAAATGATCTAATCGGATCTCTGTTTGCCTTACCCTAGATGATAAGTAGTGCATTTTACTCGCCATTGCATGCGCTTTGAGATGCCGCTTATCCCAATAAGCTATCTCAAATAGGCGCGACGTATATTGAACAAATGTGATTGAATTTCGCTGAATTCTTATATTACCCATAATGTAAAATGATCTAATCGGCTCTCTGGTTGCCCTACCCGAGAAGTTTAATAGTGCATTTTACACGACTTTTCATGCGCTTTAAGATGCCGCCTAGCCCAATACGCTATGTGAAATTGGAGCTACGTAAATTGAACATGCGTGATAGAATTACGCAGAATTCTTGTATTAACCATAATATAATACGATCTATACGGGTCTCTGATTGCCCTTTCATCGAAGTTTAGTAGTGCATTTTACTCGTCATTTCATGCGCTTTAAGATGCCGCCCAGCCCAATACGCTATCTGAAACACGAGCGACGTAAATTGAACAAATGTGATAGAATTTCCCTGAAATCTTATATTAACCGTAATATAAAATGATCTAATCGGGTCTACCTTTGCCTTACCCTAGAAGTTTAATAGTGCATTTCACTCCTCATTTCATGCGCTTTGAGATGCCGCTTAGCCCAATACGCTATGTGAAAGACGAGCGACGTAAATTGAACAAATGTGATAGAATTTCGCTGAATTCTTATATTAACCAAAATATAACATGATCTAATCGGGTCTCTGTTTGCCCTACCGTTGAAGTTTAATAGTGAATTTTACTCGCCATTTCATGCGCTTTGAGATGCCGCGTAGACCAATACGCTATCTGAAACACGAGCGACGTAAATTGAACAAATGTGATAGAATTTCGCTGAATTCTTATATTAACCAAAATATAAAATGATCTAATCGGGTCTCTGTTTGCCCTACCCTAGAAGTTTGATTGTGCAATTTACTCGCCATTTCATGCCCTTTGAGATGCCGCTTGGCCCAATAGGCTATCTGATATAGGTGCGGCGTAAATTGAACAAATGTGATAGAATTTCGCTGAATTCTTAAATTAACCATAATATAAAATGATCTAATCGGGTCTCTGAATGCTCTATCATTGAAGTTTATTAGTGCATTTTGCTCGGCATTTCATGCGCTTTAAGGTGCCGTCTAACCCAATAAGCTATCTGAAGTTGGAGCGACGTAAATTGAACAAATGTGATAGAATTACGCAGAATTCTTATATTAACCATAATATAGAATGATCTAATCGGGTCTCTGATTGCCCTATCATAGAAGGTTAGCAGTGCATTTTACTCGCCATTTCATGCGCTTTGAGATGCCGCTACGCCCAATACGCTATCTGAAATAGGAGCGACGTAAATTGAACAAATGTGATAGAATTTCGCTGAATTCTTAAATTAACCATAATATAAAATGATCTAATCGGGTCTCTGTTCGCCCTACCCGAGAAGTTTAATAGTGCATTTTACACGACTTTTCATGCGCTTTAAGATGCCGCCTAGCCCAATACGCTATGTGAAATTGGAGCTACGTAAATTGAACATACGTGATAGAATTACGCAGAATTCTTGTATTAACCATAATATAATACGATCTATACGGGTCTCTGATTGCCCTTTCATCGAAGTTTAGTAGTGCATTTTACTCGTCATTTCATGCGCTTTAAGATGCCGCCCAGCCCAATACGCTACCTGAAATAGGAGCTACATAAATTGAACAAATGTGATAGAATTACGCAGAATTCTTATATTAACCATAATATAGAATGATCTAATCGGGTCTCTGATTGCCCTATCATAGAAGGTTAGTAGCGCATTTTACTCGCCATTCCACGCACTTTAAGATGCCGCCTAACCCAATACGCTATCTGAAATACGAGCGACGTAGATTGAACAAGTGTGATAGAATCACGCTGCATCCATATATTAATCATAATATAAGATGACCTAACCGGGTGTCTGATGGCCCTATCGTAGAAGTTTGATAGTGCATTATACTCGACATTTCAGGCGCTTTAAGATGCCTCCTAGCCGAGTACGCTATCTGAAATAGGGGCGACGTAAATTGAACAAATGTGATAAAATTACGCTGCATTCTTTTATTGACCATAACGTAAAATGATCTAATCGGGTCTCTGTTCGCCCTAGCCTAGAAGTTTAATAGTGCATTTTATTCGCCATTTCATGCGCCCTGAGATGCCGCTTAGCCCAATACCCTATCTGAAATAGGAGCGACGTAAATTGAACAGATGTGATAGAATTTCCCTGAAATATTATATTAAACAAAATATAAAATGATCTAATCGGGTCTCTGATTGCCCTACCCTAGAAGTTTAATAGTGCATTTTACTCGCCATTTCACGCGCTTTGAGATGACGCTTAGCCCAATACGCTATATGAAATAGGAGCTACGTAAATTGAACAAGTGTGATAGAGGTTCGCTGAATTCTTAAATTAACCATAATATAAAATGATCTAATCGGGTCTCTGTTTGTCCTACCCTAGAAGTTTAATAGAGCATTTTACACGTCATTTCATGCGCCTTAAGGTGCCGCCTAGCCCAATACCCTATCTGAAATAGGGGCGACGTAAATTGAACAAATGTGATAAAATTATGCTGAATTCTTATATTAATCATAATATAAGATGACCTAATCGGGTCTCTGATTGCCCTATCAGAGAAGTTTAATAGTGCATTTTACTCGACATTTCATGCGCTTTACGGAGACGCCTAGCAGAATTCGCTATCTGAAATTGGAACTACGTAAATTGAACAAACGTGATAGAATAACGCAGAATTCTTATATTAACCATAATATAATACGATCTTTTCGGTTTTCTGATTGCCCTATCATATAAGTTTAATAGTGCATTTTACTCGACATTTCATGAGCTTTAAGGTGCCGCCTAGCCCAATACGCTATCTGAATAGGGGTGATATAAATTGAACAAATGTGATAGAATTACGTTGAATTCTTATATTAACAATAATATAAAATGATCTAATCGGGTCTCTGTTTGCCCTACCCAAGAAGTTGAATAGTGCATTTTACTCGACATTTGATGCGCTTTATGATGCCACATAGCTCAATACGCTATCTGAAATAGGGGAGACGTAAATTCAGCAAATGTAATAAAATTTCGCTGAGTTCTTATATTAACCATAGTATAAGATAACCTAATCGGGTCTCTGATTGCCCTATCCGAGAAGCTTGGTAGTGCATTTTACTCGACATTTCATGCGCTTTAAGATGCCGCCTAGTCCAATGCGCTATCTGAAATTGGAGCTACGTAAATTGAACAAACGTGATAGAATTTCGCAGAATTCTTATATTAACCATAATATAATACGATCTATTCGGGTCTCTGATTGCCCTATCATAGAAGTTTAATAGTGTATTTTACTCGTCATTTCATACGCTTTATGGTGCCGCCTAGCCCATACGCAATCTGAAATAGGAGCGATATAAATTGAACAAATGTGATAAACTTACGTTGAATTCTTATATTAACAATAATATAAAATGATCTAATCGGGACTCTGATTGCCCTATCATAGAAGTTTAGCACTGCATTTTACTCGACATTTCATGCGCTTTAAGATGCCACCTAGCCCATTACGCTATCTGAAATAGGGGCGACGTAAATTGAACAAATGTGATAAAATTTCGCTGAATTCTTATATTAACCATAGTATAAGATAACCTAATCGGGTCTCTGATTGCCCTATCCGAGAAGCTTAGCAGTGCATTTCACTCGACATTTCATGCGCTTTCAGATGCCGCCTAGTCCAATGCGCTATCAGAAATTGGAGCTAAGTAAATTGAACAAACGTGATAGAATTACGCAGAATTCTTATATTAACCATAATATAATACGATCTATTCGGGTCTCTGATTGCCCTGTCATAGAAGTTTAATAGTGTATTTTACTCGTCATTTCATGCGCTTTAAGATGCCACCTAGCCCTATACGCTCTCTGAAATAGGAGCGACGTAAATTTAACAAATGTGATAGAATTACGCAGAATTCTTATATTAACCATATTATAATATGATCTACTCGGGTCTCTGATTGCCCTGTCATAGAAGTTTAATTGTGCATTTTACTCGACATTTCATGCGCTTTAAGATGCCACCTAGCTCAGCCCGATATCTGAAATAAGAGCGACGTAAATTGGAGAAATGCGATAGAATTTCGCTGAATTCTTATATTAACCATAATATAGAATGATCTAATCGGGTCTTTGATTGCCCTATCCGAGAAGTTTAGATATGCATTTTACTCCACATTTCATGTGCTTTAAGATGCCGCCTAGCCCAATCCACTATCTGAAATTGGTGCTACGTAAATTGATCAAATGTGATAGAGTCACGACGAATTCTTAAATTAACCATAATATAAGATGATCTAATCGGATCTCTGATTGCCCTATCATAGAAGTTTAATAGTGCATTTTGCTCGGCATTTCATGCCCTTTAAGGTGCCCCTTAGCCCAATCCGCTATCTGAAACAGGAGCGACTTAAATTGAACAAATGTGATAGAATTTCGTAGAATTCTTATATTAACCATAATATAATACGAGCAATTCGGGTCTCTGTTTGCCCTACCGTAGAAGGTTAATAGTGCATTTTACTCGGCATTCCACGCGCTTTAAGATGCCGCCTAGCAAAATACGCTATCTGAAATAGGAGCGACGTAAATTGAAGAAATGTGATAGAGTTACGCTGAATTCTTATATTAATCATAATATGAGATGAACTAATCGGGTCTCCGATTCCCCTATCCTAGAAGTTTAGTAGTGCATCTTACTTTTCATTTCATGCCCTTTAAGATTCTGCTTAGCCCAATACGCTATCTGAAATAGGAGCGACGTAAATTGAACAAATGTGATAGAATTTCGCTGAATTCTTATATTAACCATAATATAAAATGATCTAATCGGGTCTCTGATTGCCCTATCATAGAAGTTTAATAGGGCATTTTACTCGTCATTTCATGCGCTTTGAGAGTCTGCTTAGCGCAATTCGCTATCTGAAATAGGAGCGACGTAAATTGAATAAATGTGATAGAGATACGATGAATTCTTACATTAACAATAATATAAGATGATCTAATCGGGTCTCTGATTGCCCTATCGTAGAAGTTTAACAGTGCATTTGACTCGCCATTTCATGCGCTTTACGGAGCCGTTTAGCCCAATACGCAATCTGACATTTGAGCTACGTAAATTGAACAAATGTGACAGAGTTACGCAGAATTCTTATATTAACCATAACATAAAATGATCTACTCGGGTCTATGATTGCCCTCTCATAGAAGTTGAATAGTGCATTTTACTCGACATTTCATGCGCTTTAAGATGCCACCTAGCCCAATACGCTAACTGAAATAGGAGCGACGTAAATTGAACAAATGTGATAGAATTACGCAGAATTCATGTATTAACCATAATATAATACGAGCAATTCGGGTCTCTGATTGCCCCACCATAGAAGATTAATAGTGCATTTTACTCGTCATTTCATGCGCATTAAGGTGCCTCTTAGCCCAATACGCTATCTGAAACAGGAGCGACGTAAATTGTACAAATGTGATTGAATTTCGCTGAATTCTTATATTAACCATAATATAAAATGATCTAATCGGGTCTCTGATTGGCCTATCATAGAAGGTTAGCAGTGCATTTTACTCGTCATTTCATGCGCTTTAAGGTGCCGCCTAGCCCGATACGCTATCTGAAATAGGAGCGACGTAAATAGAACAAGTGCGATAGATTTACGCTGTATCCATATATTAATCATAATATAAGATGACCTAATCGGGTCTCTGATTGCCCTATCCGAGAAGTTTAGTAGTGCATTTTACTCGATATTTCATGCGCTTTGAGATCCAGCCTCGCCCAATACGCTATCTGAAATAGGAGCGTCGTAAATTGACCAAATGTGATAAAATTTCGCTGAATTCTTATTCTAACCATAATTTAAAATGATCTAATCGGGTCTCCGATTGCCATATCATAGAAGTTTAATAGTGCATTTTACTCGTCATTTCATGCGCTTTAAGGTGCCGGTTAGCCCAATACGCTACCTGACATAGGAGCGACGTAGATTGATCAAATATGATAGAATTTCGCTGAATTCTTATATTAACCATAATATAAAATAATCTAATCGGGTCTCTGATTGCCCTATCATAGAATGTTAGTCATGCATTTTACTCGACATTTCATGCGCTTTAAGATGCTGCTTAGCCCAATACGCTATCTGAAGTAGGAGCGACAGAAATTGAACAAACGTGATAGAATTACGAAGAATCCTTATATTAACA
This sequence comes from Macropis europaea, assembly GCA_916610135.2. NCBI lineage: Eukaryota > Metazoa > Arthropoda > Insecta > Hymenoptera > Melittidae > Macropis > Macropis europaea. Next base: position 144,916 of record CAKAJE020000159.1, on the reverse strand, counting down.
ATAATATAACATGATCTATTTGGGTCTCTGATTGCCCTATCCTAGAAGTTTATTAGTGCATTTTACTCGACATTTCATGCGCTTTAAGATGCCGCTTAGCCCAATACGCTATCTGAAGTAGGAGCGACGTAAATTGAACAAACGTGATAGAATCTCGCGGAATTCTATTATTAACCATAATATAAAATGATCTAATCGCGTATCTGATTGCCCTCTTATAGAAAGTTAGTAGTGCATTTTAGTCGACATTCCACGCGTTTTAAGAAGCCGCCTAGCCCGAGACGCTATCTGAAGTTGGAGCGACGTAAATTGAACAAATGTGATAGAATTACGCTGAATTCTTATATTAATCATAATATAAGCTGATCTAATCGGGTCTCTGATTGCCGTATCCTAGAAGTTTAGTAGTGCATTTTACTCGACACTTCATGCGCGTTATGATGCCGCTGAGCACAATACGCTATCTGAAATAGGAGCGACGTAAATAGAACAAATGTTATAGAATTTCGCTGAATTCTTATATTAACCATAATATAAAATGATCTAATCGGGTCTCTGATTGCCCTATAGTAGAAGGTTATTAGTGCATTTTACTCGTCATTTCATGCGCGTTAAGGAGCCCGTTAGCCCAATACGCTATCTTAAATTGGAGCTACGTAAATTGAACAAGTGTGACAGAGTTTCGCTGAATTCTTAAATTAACCATAATATAAAATCACCTAATCGGGTCTCTGTTTGCCCTACCCTAGAAGTTTAGTAGTGCATTTTAATCGGTATTTCATGCCCTTTAAGATTCTGCTTAGCCCAATACGCTATCTGAAATAGGAGCGACGTAAATTGAACAAATGTGATAGAATTTCGCTGAATTCTTATATTAACCATAATATAAAATGATCTAATCGGGTCCCTTGTTGCCCTATCATAGAAGGTTAGTAGTGCATTTTACTCGGCATTCCACGCTCCTTAAGATGCCGCCTAGCAAAATTCGCTATCTGAAATAGGAGCGACGTACATCGAACAAATGTGATAGAATTACGCTGAATTCTTATATTAATCATAATATAAGATGATCTAATCGGGTCTCTAATCGCCCTATCATAGAAGTTTAATAGTGCATTTTACTCGCCATTTCGTGCGCTTTGAGGTGCCGCCTAGCCCAATATGCTATCTGAAATAGGAGCGACGTATATTGAACAAATGTGATAGAATTGCGTTGCATCCTTATATTAATCAAAATATAAGATGATCTACTCGGGTCTCGGATTGCCCTATAGTAGAAGTTTAGTAGTGCACTTTACGCGACATTTCATGCGCTTTAAGATGCCGCATAGGCCAATACGCTATCTGAAATTGGAGCTACGTAAATTGACAAACGTGATAGAATTACGCTGAATTCTTATATTAACAATAATATAAAATGATCTAATCGGGACTCAGTTCGACCTACCCTACAAGTTTAATAGTGCATTTAACTCGGCACTTCATGCGCTTTGAGATGCCGCTTAGCCCAATACGCTATCTGAAATAGGAGCGACGTAAAGTGAACAGATGTGATAGAATTTCGATGAATTCTTATATTAACCATAATATAAAATGATCTAATCAGGTCTCTGATGGCCCTATCAAAGAAGTTTAGTAGTGCATTTTACTCGACATTTCATGCGCTCTAAGGTGCCGTCTAGCCCAGTCCGCTATCTGAAATTGGAGCTACGTAAATTGAACAAATGTGATAGAATAACGCAGAATTCTTATATTAAACATAATATTAAATTATCTGATGGGGTCTCTGGTTACCCTATCATAGAAGCTTAATAGTGCATTTTGCTCGTCAGTTCATGCGCTTTAAGGTGCCGCTTAGCCCAATACGCTATGTGAAATACGAGCGACGTAAGTTGAACAAATGTGATAGAATTTCGCTGAATTCTTATATTAACCATAATATAAATGATCTAATCGGGTCTCTGATAGCCCTATCATAGAAGGTTAGTAGTGCATTTTACTCGCCATTCCACATGCTTTAAGATGCCGCATAGCCCAATACGCTATCTGAATTAGGATCGACGTAAATAGAACAAGTGTGATAGGTTTACGCTGCATCCATATATTAATCATAATATAAGATAACCTAATCGGGTCTCTGATTGCCCTATCCGACAAGTTTAGTAGTGCATTTTACTCGACATTTCATGCGCTTTAAGATGCCACGTAGCCCAATACGCTATCTGAAATAGGGGCCACGTAAATTGAGCAAATGTGATAAAATTTCGCTGAATTCTTGTATTAACCATAGTATAAGATGACCTAATCGGCTCTCTGATTGCCCTATCCGAGAAGTTTAGTAGTGCATTTTACTCCACATTTCATGCGCTTTAAGATGCCGCATAGTCCAATGCGCTACCTGAAATTGGAGCTACGTAAATTGAACAAACATGATAGAAGTACGCAGAATTCTTATATTAACCATAATATTGTTACGAACACCGTGAAGCCAACCGTGATCGACCCGAAGGGAGCGTTCGATCTGTCGTTAAGGGACGATCGCCGTTATTGATGAAACAGATCAATGGGAGAGTCTGATTGACAGTCAAGGAGACAAGACGCGATATTATAGACTGTGCCATTCCTTGTTTATATCCTCATAATAAAGTTATAAGTGTGAACATGTCGTGCGATGATAATCCCCGGCGCAGCAATATAATACGATCTATTCGGGTCTCTGATTGCCCTATCATAGAAGTTTAATTGTGCATTTTACTCGTCATTTCATGCGCTTTATGGTGCCGCCTTGCCCAATACGCAATCTGAAATAGGAGCGATATAAACTGAACATATGTGATAAACTTACGTTGAATTCTTATATTAACAATAATATAAAATGATCTAATCGGTTCTCTGATTGCCCTATCATAGAAGTTTGATAGTGCATATTGCTCGCCATTACATGCGTTTTAAGGTGCCGCTTTTCCCAATACGCTATCAGAAATATGAGCGACGTAAATTGAAGAAATGTTATAGAATTTCGCTCAATTCTTATATTAACCATAATATAAAATCATCTAATTGGGTCTCTGATGGCCGTATCTGAGAGGGTTAATAGTGCATTTTACTCGCCATTTCGTGCGCTTTAAGATGCCGCCTATCACAATACGATATCTGGCGGAGGAGCGACGTGAATTGAACAGATGTGATACAATTACGCAGAATTCTTATATTAACCATAATATAAAATGATCTAATCGGGTCTCTGTTTGCCGTATCCTAGAAGTTTAGTAGTGCATTTTACTCGTCATTTCATGCGCTTTAAGGTACCGGTTAGCCCAATACGCTCTATGAAAGAGGAGCGACGTGAATTGAACAGATGTGATAGAATTACGCAGAATTCTTATATTAACCATAATATAAAATGATCTAATCGGGTCTCTGATTGCCCTATCCTAGAAGTTTAATAGTGCATTTTATTCGCCATTTCATGCGCTTCGAGATGCCGCTTAGTCCAATACCCTATCTGAAATAGGAGCGACGTGAATTGAACAGATGTGATAGAATTTCCCTGAAATCTTATATTAACCGCAATATAAAATGATCTAATCGGGTCTACCTTTGCCTTACCCTAGAAGTTTAATAGTGCCGTTCACTCGTCGTTTCATGCGCTTTGAGATGCCGCTTAGCCCAATACGCTATCTGAAATAGGAGCGACGTAAATTGAACAAATGTGATAGAATTTCGCTGAATTCTTATATTAACCATAATATAAAATGAGCTAATCGGAACTCTGGTTTCCCTACCCTAGAAGTTGAATAGTGCATTTTACTCGACATTTCATGCGCTTTAAGATGCCGCTTAGCCGAATACGCTATCTGAAATAGGAGCAACATAAATTGAACAAATGTGATAGAATTACGCCGAAGTCTTATACTAACCGTAATTTAAAATGATCTAATCGGGTCCCTGTTTGCCCTACCCTAGAAGTTTAATAGTGCAATTTACTCGCCAATTCATGCGCTTTGAGGGGCCGCTTAGCCCAATACGCTATCTGAAATAGGAGCGACGTAAATTGAACAAATGTGATAGCATTTCGCTGAATTCTTATATTAACCAAAATATAAAATGATCTAATCGGGTCTCTGTTTGCCCTACCCTAGAAGTTTAATTGTGCAATTTACTCGCCATTTCATGCGCTTTGAGATGCCGCTTGGCCCAATACGCTATCTGAAATAGGAGCGACGTAAATTGAACAAATGTAATAGAATTTCGCTGAATTCTTAAATTAACCATAATATAAAATGATCCAATCGGGTCTCTGTTTGCCCTACCCTAGAAGTTTAATTGTGCATTTTATTCGCCATTTCATGCGCTTTGAGATGCCGCTTAGCTCAATACGCTACCTGAAATAGGAGCGACGTAAATTGAACGAATGTGATAGAATTTCGCTGAATTCTTAAATTAACCATAATATAGAATGATCTAATCGGGATGCTGGTTGCCCTACCCTAGAAGTTTAATAGTGCATTTTACTCGCCATTTCATGCGCTTTGAGATGCCGCTTGGCCCAGTACGCTATCTGAAATAGGAGCGACGTAAATTGCACAAACGTGATAGAATTTCGCTGAATTCTTGAATTAACCATAATATGAGATGATCTAATCGGGTCTCTGTTGGCCCCACCCTAGAAGTTTAATAGTGCATTTTACTCGCCATTTCATGCGCTTTGAGATGCCATTTAGCCGAATACGCTATCTGAAATAGGAGCGACGTAAATTGAACAAATGTGATAGAATTACGCTGCCTTCTTATATTAACCGTAATATAAAATGATCTAAGCGGGTCTCTGTTTGCTTTACCATAGAAGTTTAATAGTGCATCTTACTCGCCATTTCATGCGCTTTGAGATGCCGCTTAGCTCAATACGCTATCTGAAATAGGCGCGACGTATATTGAACAAATGTGATTGAATTTCGCTGAATTCTTATATTAACCATAATGTAAAATGATCTAATCGGCTCTTTGGTTGCCCTACCCGAGAAGTTTAATAGTGCATTTTCCTCGCCATTTCATGCGCTTTGAGATGCCGCTTAGGCCAATACGCTATCTGAAATAGGAGCGACGTAAATTGAACAAATGTGATAGAATTAAGCTGAATTCTTATATTAACCGTAATATAAAATGATCGGATCGGGTCTCTGTTTGTCTTACCCTAGCAGTTTAATAGTGCATTTTCCTCCCCTTTTCATGCGCTTTGAGATGCTGCTTAGCCCAATACGCTATCTGAAATAGGAGCTACGTAAATTGAACAAATGTGATAGAATTTTGCTGAATTCTTAAATTAAGCATAATATAAAATGATCTAATCGGGTCTCTTGTTGCCCTACCCTAGAAGTTCAATAGTGCATTTTACTCGCTATTTCATGCGCTTTGAGATGCCGCTTAGCCCAATACGCTATATGAAATAGGAGCGACGTAAATTGAACAGATGTGATAGAATTTCCCTGAAATCTTATATTAACCGTAATATAAAATGATCTAATCGGGTCTACCTTTGCCTTACCCTAGAAGTTTAATAGTGCAGTTCACTCGTCGTTTCATGCGCTTTGGGATGCCGCTTAGCCCAATACGCTATCTGAAATTGGAGCGACGTAAATTGAACAAATGTGATAGAATTTCGCTGAATTCTTAAATTAACCATAATATAAAATGATCTAATCGGAACTCTGGTTGCCCTACCCTAGAAGTTTAATAGTGCATTTTACTCGACATTTCATGCGCTTTAAGATGCCGCTTAGCCGAATACGCTATCTGAAATAGGAGCGACATAAATTGAACAAATGTGATAGAATTACGCCGAAGTCTTATACTAACCGTAATTTAAAATGATCTAATCGGGTCTCTGTTTGCCTTACCCTAGAAGTTTAATTGTGCATTTTACTCGACATTTCATGCGCTTTAAGATGCCATCTAGCCCAATACGCTACCTGAAATAGGGCTGACGTAAATTGAACAAATGTGATTAAATTGCGCTGAATTCTTATATTAACCATAATATAAAATGACCTAATTGTGTCTCTGATGGCCGTATCCGAGAAGGATAGTAGTGCATTTTATTCGCCATTTCATGCGCTTTAAGATGCCGCCTAGCCCAATTCGCTATCTGAAATTGGATCGACGTAAATTGAACAAATGTGATCGAATTACGCAGAATTCTTATATTAACCATACTATAATATGATATATTCGGATCTCTGATTGCCCAATCATAGAAGCTTAATAGTGCATTTTACTCGCCACTTCATTCGCTTTAAGGTGCCGCCTAGCCCAATACGCTATCTGAAATAGGAGCGACGTAAATCGAACAAATGTGATGGAATTCCGCAGAATTCTTATATTAACCATAATATAATATTATCTATTCGGGTCTCTGATTGCCCTATCATAGAAGTTTAATAGTGCATTTTACTGGCCATTTCATGCGCTTTAAGCTGCCGCCTAGCCCAATACGCTATCTGAAGTAGGAGCGACGTTAATCAAACAAATGTGATAGACTTACTCAGAATTCTTATATTAACCATAATATAATATGATCGATTCGGGTCTCTGATTGCCCTATCATAGAAGTTTAATAGGGCATTTTACTCCTCATTTCATGCGCTTTAAGGTGCCGCCTAGCCCAATACGCTATCTGGAGTTGGAGGTACTTAAATTCAACAAATGTGATAGAATTACGCTGAATTGTTAAATTAACCGTAATATAAAATGATCTAATCGGATCTCTGTTTGCCCTACCCTAGAAGTTTAATAGTGCATTTTACACGCCATTTCATGCGCTTTGAGATGCCGCTTAGCCCAATACGCTATCTGAAATAGAAGCGACGTAAATTGAACAAACGTGATAGAATGTTGCTGAATTCTTAAATTAACCATAATATAAAATGATGTAATCGGGTCTCTGTTTGCCTTACCCCAGAAGTTTAATAGTGCATTTTACTCGCCATTTCATGCGCTTTAAGGTGGCGTCTAGCCCAATACGCTATCTGAATTAGGAGCGACGTAAATTGGACAAATGTGATAGAATTATACAGAATTCTTATATTAACCATAATATAAAATGGTCTAATCGGGTCTCTCATTGCCCTATCATAGAAGGTTAGTAGTGCATTTTACTCGTCATTCCACGCGCATTAAGATGCCGCCTAGACCAATATACTATCTGAAATAGCAGCTACTTAAATTGAACAAATGTGATAGAATTCCGCAGAATTCTTATATTAACCGTAATATAAAATGATCTAATCGGCTCTCTGTTTGGCCTACCCTAGAAGTTTAATAGTGCATTTTACTCGACATTTCATGCGCTTTAAGATGCCACTTAGCCCAATACGCTATCTGTAGTAGGAGCGACGTTAATTAAACAAATGTGATAGAATTACGCACCATTCTTATATTAACCATAATATAATATGATCTATTCGGTTCTCTGATTTCCCTATCATAGAAGTTTGATAGTGCGTTTTACTCGTCATTCCATGCGCTTTAAGGTGCCGCCTAGCCCAATACGCTAACTGAAATTGGAGCTACGTAAATTGAACAAGTGTGATAGAGTTTCGCTGAATTCTTAAATTAACCATAATATAAAATGATCTAATCGGGTCTCTGTTTGCCCTACCCTAGCAGTTTAATAGTGCATTTTACTCGACATTTCATGCGCTTTAAGATGCCACCCAGTCCAATACGCTGTCTGTAATAGGGTCGACGTAAATTGAACAAATGTGATAAAATTTCACTGAATTCTTATATTAACCATAATTTAAAATGATCTGATCGGGTCTCTGATTGCCCTATCATAGAAGTTTAATAGTGAATTTTGCTCGGGATTTCATGCGCTTTAGGATACCAGACAGCCCAATACGCTATCTGAAATTGGAGCTACGTAAATTAAACAAATGTGATAGAATTTCGATGAATTCTTAAATTAACCATAATATAAAATGATCTAATCGGGACTCTGTTTGCCCTACCCTAGAAGTTTAATAGTGCATTTTACTCGACGTTTCATGCGCTTTAAGATGCCGCCTAGCCCAATACGCTATCTGCAGTTGGAGCTACGTAAACTGAACGAACGTGATAGAATTACGCAGAATTCTTATATTAACCATAATATAATACGATCTATTCGGGTCTCTGATTGCCGTATCATAGAAATTTAATAGTGCATTTTACTCGACATTTCATGCGCTTTAAGGTGCCGCGTAGCCCAATACGCTATCTGAAATAGGAGCGACGTAAATTGAACAAATGTGATAGAATTTCGCTGAATTCTTAAATTAACCATAAAATAAAATGATCTAATCGGGTCTCCGTTTGCCCTACCCTAGAAGTTTGATAGTGCATTTTCCTCGTTATTTCATTCGCTTTAAGATGCCACCTAGCCCAATACGCAATCTCTAATCGGGGCGACGTAAATTGAACTAATGTCATAAAATTTCGCAGAATTCTTATATTAACCATAATATAATTCGATCTATTCGGGTCTCTGATTGCCCTATCATAGAAATATAATAGTGCATTTTACTCGTCATTTCATGCGCTTTAAGGTGCCGCTTAGCACAATACGCTATCTGAAATAGGAGCGACGTAAATTGAACAAATGTGATAGAATTTCGCTGAATTCTTATATTAACCATAATACAAAATGATCCAATCGGGTCTGTGTTTGCCCTACCCTAGGAGATTAATAGTGCATTTTATTCGTCGTTTCATGCACTTTTAGATGCCACCTAGCCCAATACGCTTTCTGAAATAGGGGCGACGTAAATTGAACAAAGGTGATAAAATTTCGCTGAATTCTTATATTAACCATAATATAAGATGATCTAATCAGGTCTCTGATTGCCCCATCATAGAAGTTTAATAGTGCGTTTTACTCGCCATTTCATGCGCTTTAAGGTGCCGCCTAGCCCAATACGCTATCTGAAATAGGAGCGATATAAATTGAACAAATGTGATAAAATTACGTTGAATTCTTATATGAACAATATCATAAAATGATCTAATCGGGTCTCTGATTGCCCTACCCAAGAAGATTAATAGTGCATTTTGCTCGACATTTCATGCGCTTTAAGATGCCACCTAGCCCAATACGCAATCTGAAATCGGGGCGACGTAAATTGAACAAATGTGATAAAATTTCGCTGAATTCGTAAATTAACCATAATATAAAATGATCTAATCGGGTCCATGCTTGCCCTATCATAGAAGTTGAATAGTGTATTTTCCTCGTCATTTCATGCGCTTTAAGATGCCACCTAGCCCAATACGCTATCTGAAATAGGAGCGACGTAAATTGAACAAATCTGATAGAATACCGCTGAATTCTTATATTAACCATAATATAAAATGATCTAATCGGGTCTCTGATTGCCTTACCCTAGAAGCTTAATAGTGCATTTTACTCGACATTTCATGCGCTTTAAGATGCCGCCTAGCCCAATATGCTATCCGAAATAGGAGCGACGTAAATTGAACAAATGTGATAGAATACCGCTGAATTCTTATATTAACCATAATATAATATGATCTAATCGGGTCTCTGATTGCCTTACCCTAGAAGCTTAATAGTGCATTTTACTCGACATTTCATGCGCTTTAAGGTGCCGCCTAGCCCAATACGCTATCTGAAATTGAAGCTACGTAAATTGAACAAGTGTGATACAGTTTCGCTGAATTCTTAAATTAACAATAATATAAAATGATCTAATCGGGTCTCTGATTACCCTATCATAGAAGCTTAATAGTTCATTTTACTTGTCAGTCCGTGCGCTTTAATATGTCGCCTGTCCCATTACGCTATCTGAAATAGGAGCGACGTAAATTGAACAAATGTGATAAAATTACGTTGAATCCTTATATTAACAATAATATAAAATGATCTAATCGGGTCTCTGATTGCCCTATCCGAGAAGTTTAGTACTGCATTTTACTCGACATTTCATGCGCTTTAAGATGCCGCCTAGTCCAATACGCTACCTGAAATTGGAGCTACGTAAATTGAACTAACGTAATAGAATTACGCTGCATTCTTATATTAACCATAATATAAAATGATCTAATCGGGTCTCGGATTGCCCTATCCTAGAAGCTTAGCAGTGCATTTTACTCGACATTTCATGCGCTTTAAGATGCCACTTAGCTCAATACGATATCTGAAATAGTAGCTACGTAAATTCAACAAATGTGATAGAATTACGTTGAAATCTTATATTAACCATAATATAAAATGATCTAATCGGCTCCCTGTTTGCCCTACCCTAGAAGTTTAATAGTGTATTTTACTCGTCATTTCATGCGCTTGAAGATGCCGCTTAGCCCAATACGCTATATGAAGTAGGATCGACGTAAGTTGAACAAATGTGATAGAATTACGCAGAATTCTTATATTAACCATAGTATAAGATGTCCTAATCGGGTCTCTGATTGCCCTATCCGAGAAGTTCAGTAGCGGATATTACTCGCCATTCCACGCGCTTTAAGATGCCGCCTGGCCCAATATACTATCTGAAATAGGAGCGACGTAAATTGAACAAATGTGATAGAATTACGCTGAATTCTTATATTAATCATATTATAAGATGACCTAATCGGGTCTCTGATTGCCCAAATCCGTGAAGTTTAGTAGCGCATATTTCTCGTCATTCCACGCGCTTTAAGATACCGTCTAGCCCAATATAATATCTGAAATAGGAACGACGTAAATTGAACAAATGTGATAGAATTACGCGGCATTCTTATATTAATCATAACATAAGATGACCTAATCGGGTCTCTGATTGCCCTATCCTAGAAGCTTAAGAGTACATTTTACTCGACATTTCATGCGCTTTAACATGCAGCTTAGCCCAATACGCTATCTGAAGTAGGAGCGACGTTGATTGAACAAATGTGATAGAATTACGCTGCATTCTTATATTAACAATAATGTAAACTGATATAATCGGGTCTCTGATTGCCCTATCATAGAAGTTTAATAGTGCATTTTACTCGTCATTTCATGCGCTTTAAGGTGACGCTTAGCCCAATACGCTATATGAAATAGGAGCGACGTAAATTGAACAAATGTGATACAATTTCGCTGAATTCTTATATTAACCATAATTTAAAATGATCTAATCGGGTCTCTGATTGCCCTATCATAGAAGTTTAATAGTGCATTTTACTCGCCATTTCATGCGCTTCGAGATGCCGCTTAGCCCAGTACGCTATCTGAAATAGGAGCAACGTAAATTGAACAAATGTGATAGAATATCGCTGAATTCTTATATTAACCATAATGTAAAATGAACTAATCGGGTCTCTGTTCGCTCTACCCTAGAAGTTTAACACTGAATTTTACTCGCCATGTCATGCGCTTTGAGATGCCGCTTAGGCCAATACCCTATCTGAAATAGGAGCGACGTAAATTAAAAAAATGTGATAGAGTTTCGCTGAATTTTTATATTAGCCATAATGTAAAATGATCTAATCGGGTCTCTGTTCGCCCTACCCTAGAAGTTTAAAAGTGCGTTTTACTCGGCATTCCACGCGCTTTAAGATGCTATTTAACCTAATACGCTATCTGAAATAGGAGCGACGCAAATTGAACAAATGTTATAGAATTTCGCTGAATTCTTGTATTAACCAAAATATAAAATGATCTAATCGGTTCTCTGATTGCCCTATCGGAGAAGTTAAATAGTGCATTTTACTCGCCATTCCACGCGCTTTAATATGCCGCCTAGCCCAGTACGCTATCTGAAATAGGAGCGACGTAAATTGAACAAATGTGATAGAATTTTGCTGAATTCTTACATTAACAAAAATATAAAATTATCTAATCGGTTCTCTGATTGCCGTATCATAGAAGTTTAATAGTGCATTTTACTCGCCATTTCATGCGCTTTGAGATGACGCTTAGCCCAATACGCTATCTGAAGTAGGAGCGTCGTAAATTGAACAAGTGTGATAGAGTTTCGCTGAATTCTTAAATTAACCATAATATAAAATGATCTAATCGGGTCTCTGTTTGCCCTACCCTAGCAGTTTAATAGTGCATTTTACTCGACATTTCATGCGCTTTAAGATGCCACCCAGTCCAATACGCTGTCTGTAATAGGGTCGACGTAAATTGAACAAATGTGATAAAATTTCACTGAATTCTTATATTAACCATAATTTAAAATGATCTGATCGGGTCTCTGATTGCCCTATCATAGAAGTTTAATAGTGAATTTTGCTCGGGATTTCATGCGCTTTAGGATACCAGACAGCCCAATACGCTATCTGAAATTGGAGCTACGTAAATTAAACAAATGTGATAGAATTTCGATGAATTCTTAAATTAACCATAATATAAAATGATCTAATCGGGACTCTGTTTGCCCTACCCTAGAAGTTTAATAGTGCATTTTACTCGACGTTTCATGCGCTTTAAGATGCCGCCTAGCCCAATACGCTATCTGCAGTTGGAGCTACGTAAACTGAACGAACGTGATAGAATTACGCAGAATTCTTATATTAACCATAATATAATACGATCTATTCGGGTCTCTGATTGCCGTATCATAGAAATTTAATAGTGCATTTTACTCGACATTTCATGCGCTTTAAGGTGCCGCGTAGCCCAATACGCTATCTGAAATAGGAGCGACGTAAATTGAACAAATGTGATAGAATTTCGCTGAATTCTTAAATTAACCATAAAATAAAATGATCTAATCGGGTCTCCGTTTGCCCTACCCTAGAAGTTTGATAGTGCATTTTCCTCGTTATTTCATGCGCTTTAAGATGCCACCTAGCCCAATACGCAATCTCTAATCGGGGCGACGTAAATTGAACTAATGTCATAAAATTTCGCAGAATTCTTATATTAACCATAATATAATTCGATCTATTCGGGTCTCTGATTGCCCTATCATAGAAATATAATAGTGCATTTTACTCGTCATTTCATGCGCTTTAAGGTGCCGCTTAGCACAATACGCTATCTGAAATAGGAGCGACGTAAATTGAACAAATGTGATAGAATTTCGCTGAATTCTTATATTAACCATAATACAAAATGATCCAATCGGGTCTGTGTTTGCCCTACCCTAGGAGTTTAATAGTGCATTTTATTCGTCGTTTCATGCACTTTTAGATGCCACCTAGCCCAATACGCTTTCTGAAATAGGGGCGACGTAAATTGAACAAAGGTGATAAAATTTCGCTGAATTCTTATATTAACCATAATATAAGATGATCTAATCAGGTCTCTGATTGCCCCATCATAGAAGTTTAATAGTGCGTTTTACTCGTCATTTCATGCGCTTTAAGGTGCCGCCTAGCCCAATACGCTATCTGAAATAGGAGCGATATAAATTGAACAAATGTGATAAAATTACGTTGAATTCTTATATGAACAATATCATAAAATGATCTAATCGGGTCTCTGATTGCCCTACCCAAGAAGATTAATAGTGCATTTTGCTCGACATTTCATGCGCTTTAAGATGCCACCTAGCCCAATACGCAATCTGAAATCGGGGCGACGTAAATTGAACAAATGTGATAAAATTTCGCTGAATTCGTAAATTAACCATAATATAAAATGATCTAATCGGGTCCATGCTTGCCCTATCATAGAAGTTGAATAGTGCATTTTCCTCGTCATTTCATGCGCTTTAAGATGCCACCTAGCCCAATACGCTATCTGAAATAGGAGCGACGTAAA
>CAKAJE020000159.1:0-130681 GCA_916610135.2 Macropis europaea | reverse complement strand
AATATAATACCATATATTCGGGTCTCCGATTGCCCTATCATAGAAGTTTAATAGAGCATTTTACTCGACATTTCATGCGCTCTAAGATGCCACCTAGCCCAATACGCTATCTGAAATAGGGACGTCGTAAATTGAACAAATGTGTTCGAATTACGCAGAATTCTTATATTAACCATAATAGAATACGATCTATTCGGGTCTCTAATTGCCCTATCATTGAAGTTTAATAGTGCATTGTACTCGTCATTTCATGCGCTTTAAGATGCCGCCTAGCCCAATACGCTATCTGAAATAGGAGCGATATAAATTGAACAAATGTGATAAAATTACGTTGAATTCTTATATTAACCATAATATAAAATGATCTAATCGGGTCTCTGATTGCCTTAACCTAGAAGCTTAATAGTGCATTTTACTCGACATCTCATGCGCTTTAAGGTGCCGCCTAGCTCAACGCTATCTGAAATAGGGATGACATAAATTAAACAAATGTGATAGAATTACGCAGAATTCTTATATTAACCATAATATAGAATGATCGAATCGGGTCTTTGATTGCCCTATCACAGATGGTTAGTAGTGCATATTGCTCGCCATTCCACGGGCATTAAGATGCCGCCTCGCCCAATACGCTATCTGAAATAGGAGCGACGTAAATTGATCAAATGTGATAGAATTACGCTGCATCCTTATATTAATCAGAACATAAGATGACCTTATCGGGTCTCTGATTGCCCTATCATAGAAGCTTAATAGTGCATTTTCCTCGTCATTTCATGCGCTTTAAGGTGCCGCCTAGCCCAATACGCTATCTGAAATAGGAGCGACATAAATTGAACAAATGTGATTGAATTACGCAGAATTCTTATATTAACCATAATATAAAATGATCTAAGCGGGTCTCGGATTGCCCTATCCTAGAAGCTTAGCAGTGCATTTTACTCGACATTTCATGCGCTTTAAGATGCCACCTAGCTCAATACGATATCTGAAATAGTAGCTACGTAAATTCAACAAATGTGATAAAATTACGTTGAAATCTTATATTAACCATAATATAAAATGATCTAATCGGCTCCCTGTTTGCCCTACCCTAGAAGTTTAATAGTGTATTTTACTCGTCATTTCATGCGCTTTAAGATGCCGCTTAGCCCAATACGCTATATGAAGTAGGATCGACGTAAATTGAACAAATGTGATAGAATACCGCTGAATTCTTATATTAACCATAATATAAAATGATCTAATCGGGTCTCTGATTACCTTACCCTAGAAGCTTAATAGTGCATTTTACTCGACATTTCATGCGCTTTAAGATGCCGCCTAGCCCAATATGCTATCTGAAATAGGAGCGACGTAAATTGAACAAATGTGATAGAATTTCGCTGAATTCTTATATTAACAGTAATAAAAGGATCTAATCGGGTTTCTGATTGCCCTAACATAGAAGTTTAATAGTGCATTTTACTCGACATTTCATGCGCTTTAAGATTCCACCTAGCCCAATACGCTATCTGAAATAGGAGCGACGTAAATTGAACAAATCTGATAGAATACCGCTGAATTCTTATATTAACCATAATATAAAATGATCTAATCGGGTCTCTGATTGCCTTACCCTAGAAGCTTAATAGTGCATTTTACTCGACATTTCATGCGCTTTAAGATGCCGCCTAGCCCAATATGCTATCCGAAATAGGAGCGACGTAAATTGAACAAATGTGATAGAATACCGCTGAATTCTTATATTAACCATAATATAATATGACCTAATCGGGTCTCTGATTGCCTTACCCTAGAAGCTTAATAGTGCATTTTACTCGACATTTCATGCGCTTTAAGGTGCCGCCTAGCCCAATACGCTATCTGAAATTGAAGCTACGTAAATTGAACAAGTGTGATACAGTTTCGCTGAATTCTTAAATTAACCATAATATAAAATGATCTAATCGGGTCTCTGATTACCCTATCATAGAAGCTTAATAGTTCATTTTACTCGTCAGTCCGTGCGCTTTAATATGTCGCCTGTCCCATTACGCTATCTGAAATAGGAGCGACGTAAATTGAACAAATGTGATAAAATTACGTTGAATCCTTATATTAACAATAATATAAAATGATCTAATCGGGTCTCTGATTGCCCTATCCGAGAAGTTTAGTACTGCATTTTACTCGACATTTCATGCGCTTTAAGATGCCGCCTAGTCCAATACGCTACCTGAAATTGGAGCTACGTAAATTGAACTAACGTAATAGAATTACGCTGCATTCTTATATTAACCATAATATAAAATGATCTAATCGGGTCTCGGATTGCCCTATCCTAGAAGCTTAGCAGTGCATTTTACTCGACATTTCATGCGCTTTAAGATGCCACCTAGCTCAATACGATATCTGAAATAGTAGCTACGTAAATTCAACAAATGTGATAGAATTACGTTGAAATCTTATATTAACCATAATATAAAATGATCTAATCGGCTCCCTGTTTGCCCTACCCTAGAAGTTTAATAGTGTATTTTACTCGTCATTTCATGCGCTTGAAGATGCCGCTTAGCCCAATACGCTATATGAAGTAGGATCGACGTAAATTGAACAAATGTGATAGAATTACGCAGAATTCTTATATTAACCATAGTATAAGATGTCCTAATCGGGTCTCTGATTGCCCTATCCGAGAAGTTCAGTAGCCGATATTACTCGCCATTCCACGCGCTTTAAGATGCCGCCAGGCCCAATATACTATCTGAAATAGGAGCGACGTAAATTGAACAAATGTGATAGAATTACGCTGAATTCTTATATTAATCATATTATAAGATGACCTAATCGGGTCTCTGATTGCCCAAATCCGTGAAGTTTAGTAGCGCATATTACTCGTCATTCCACGCGCTTTAAGATACCGTCTAGCCCAATATAATATCTGAAATAGGAACGACGTAAATTGAACAAATGTGATAGAATTACGCGGCATTCTTATATTAATCATAACATAAGATGACCTAATCGGGTCTCTGATTGCCCTATCCTAGAAGCTTAAGAGTACATTTTACTCGACATTTCATGCGCTTTAACATGCAGCTTAGCCCAATACGATATCTGAAGTAGGAGCGACGTTGATTGAACAAATGTGATAGAATTACGCTGCATTCTTATATTAACAATAATGTAAACTGATATAATCGGGTCTCTGTTTGCCCTACCCTAGAAGTTTAAGAGTGCATTTTACTCGACATTTCATGCGCATTAAGATGCCACCTAGCACAATACGCTATCTGAAATAGGGGCGACGTAAATTGAACAAATGTGATAAAATTTCGCTGAATTCTTATATTAACCATAATATAAGATGACCTAATCGAGCCGCTGATTGCCCAATCCGAGAAGTTCAGTAGTGCATTTTACTTGACATTTCAAGCGCTTTCAGATGCCGTTGGTCCAATATGCTATCTGAAATTGGAGCTACGTAAATAGAACAAACGTGATAGAATTTCGCTGAATTCTTATATTAAACATAATATAAAATGGTCTAATCGGGTCTCTGATTGCCCTATCGTAGAAGGTTAGTAGTGCATTTTACTCGACATTTCATGCGCTTTAAGATGCCACCTAGCCCAATACGCTGTCTGAAATAGGGGCGACGTAAATTGAACAAATGTGATAAAATTACGCTGAATTCTTATAATAACAATAATATGAAATGATCTAATCGGGTCTCTGAATGCCCTATCATAGAAGTTTAATAGTGCATTTTACTCGTCATTTCATGCGCTTTAAGGTGCCGCTTAGCCCAATAGGGTATCTGAAATAGGAGCGACGTAAATTGAACAAATGTGATAGAATTTCGCTGAATTCTTATATTAACAGTAATAAAAGGATCTAATCGGGTTTCTGATTGCCCTAACATAGAAGTTTAATAGTGCATTTTACTCGACATTTCATGCGCTTTAAGATTCCACCTAGCCCAATACGCTACCTGAAATAGGGGCGACGTAAATTGAACAAATGTGATAAAATTACGTTGAAGTCTTATATTAACAATAATATAAAATGATCTAATCGGGTCTCTGGTTGCCCTATCATTGAAGGTTAGTAGTGCATTTTACTCCTCATTCCACGCGCTTTAAGATGCCGCCTCTCCAAATACGCTATCTGAAATAGGAGCGACGTAAGTTGAACAAATGTGATAGGATTACACTGAATTCTTATATTAACCACAATTTAAAATGATCTAATCGGGTCTCTGTTTGCCCCACCCTAAACGTTTAATCGTGTATTTCACTCGACATTTCATGCGCTTTAAGATGCCACCTATCCCAATACGCTATCTGAAATAGGGGCGACGTAAATTGGACAAATGTGGTAGAATTAAGCAGAATCCTTATATTAACCTCAATACAATACGATCTATTCGGGTCTCCGGTTGCCCTATCATAGAAGTTTAATAGTGCATTTTACTCGTCATTTCATGCGCTTTGAGATGCCGCCTAGTCCAATACGCTGTCTGAAATTGGAGCTACGTAAGTTGAACAAATGTGATAGAATTACGCAGAATTCTTATATTAACCATAATATAATACCATATATTCGGGTCTCCGATTGCCCTATCATAGAAGTTTAATAGAGCATTTTACTCGACATTTCATGCGCTCTAAGATGCCACCTAGCCCAATACGCTATCTGAAATAGGGACGACGTAAATTGAACAAATGTGTTCGAATTACGCAGAATTCTTATATTAACCATAATAGAATACGATCTATTCGGGTCTCTAATTGCCCTATCATTGAAGTTTAATAGTGCATTGTACTCGTCATTTCATGCGCTTTAAGATGCCGCCTAGTCCAATACGCTATCTGAAATTGGAGCTACGTAAATTGAACAAATGTGATAGAATTACGCAGGATTCTTATATTAACCATAATATAATTCGATATATTCGGGTCTCTGATTGCCCTATCATAAAAGTTTAATGGTGTATTTTACTCGTCATTTCATGCGCTTTAAGGTGCCGCCTAGCCCAATACGCTATCTGAAATACGAGAGACATAAATTGAACAAATACTGATAGAATTTCGCTGAATTCTTAAATGAACCATAATATAAAATGATCTAATCGGGTCTCTGTTTACCCTACCCTAGAAGTTTGATAGTGTATTTTACTCATCATTTCAAGCGCTTCAAGGTGCCGTCTAGCCCAAACCGCAATCTGAAATTGGAGCTATGTAAATTGAACAAATGTGACAGAGTTACGCAGAATTCTTATATTAGCCATAATATAATATGATCTATTCGGGTCTCTGATTGCCCTATCATAGAAGTTTAATAGTGCATTTTACTCGTCATTTCATGCGCTTTAAGGTGCCGCCTAGCGCAATACGCTATCTGAAATAGTAGCGACGTAAATTGAACAATTGTGATAGAATTACCCAGAATTCTTATATTAACCATAATATAAACTGATCTAATCGGCTGTCTGTTTGCCCTACCCTAGAAGCTTAATAGTGCATTTTACTCGACATTTCATGCGCTTTAAGATGCCGCCTAGCCCAATACGCTGTCTGAAATAGAGGCGACGTAAATTGAACAAATGTGATATAATTACGCTGCATTCTAAAATTAACAATAATATAAAATGATCTAATCGTCTGCCTGTTTGCCGTACCCGTGAAGCTTAATAGTGCATTTTACTCGGCATTTCATGCGCTTTAAGATAACGCTTAGCCCAATACCCTATCTGGAGTAGGAGCGACGTAAATTGAACGAATGTGATAGAATTACGCAGAATTCTTATATTAACCATAATATAATATAATCTACTCGGGTCTCTGATTGCCCTATCATAGAAGTTTAATACTGCATTTTACTCGTCATTACATGCGCTTTAAGGGGTCGCCTATCTCAATACACTATCTGAAATTGGAGCTACGTAAATTGGACAAATGTGATAGGATTACACTGAATTCTTATATTAACCATAATATAAACTGATCTAATCGGCTGTCTGTTTGCCCTACCCTAGAAGCTTAATAGTGCATTTTACTCGACATTTCATGCGCTTTAAGATGCCGTCTAGCCCAATATGCTATCTGAAATAGGAGCGACGTAAATTGAACAAATGTGATAGAATACCGCTGAATTCTTATATTAACCATAATATAAAATGATCTAATCGGGTCTCTGATTACCTTACCCTAGAAGCTTAATAGTGCATTTTACTCGACATTTCATGCGCTTTAAGATGCCGCCTAGCCCAATATGCTATCTGAAATAGGAGCGACGTAAATTGAACAAATGTGATAGAATACCGCTGAATTCTTATATTAACCATAATATAAAATGATCTAATCGGGTCTCTGATTACCTCACCCTAGAAGCTTAATAGTGCATTTTACTCGACATTTCATGCGCTTTAAGATGCCGCCTAGCCCAATATGCTATCTGAAATAGGAGCGACGTAAATTGAACAAATGTGATAGAATACCGCTGAATTCTTATATTAACCATAATATAAAATGATCTAATCGGGTCTCTGATTGCCTTACCCTACAAGCTTAATAGTGCATTTTACTCCACATTTCATGCGCTTTAAGGTGCCGCCTAGCCCAATACGCTATCTGAAATTGAAGCTACGTAAATTGAACAAGTGTGATACAGTTTCGCTGAATTCTTAAATTAACCATAATATAAAATGATATAATCGGGTCTCTGATTACCCTATCATAGAAGCTTAATAGTTCATTTTACTCGTCAGGCCGTGCGCTTTAATATGTCGCCTGTTCCATTACGCTATCTGAAATAGGAGCGACGTAAATTGAACAAATGTGATAAAATTACGTTGAATCCTTATATTAACAATAATATAAAATGATCTAATCGGGTCTCTGATTGCCCTATCCGAGAAGTTTAGTAGTGCATTTTACTCGACATTTCATGCGCTTTAAGATGCCTCCTAGTCCAATACGCTACCTGAAATTGGAGCTACGTAAATTGAACTAACGTATTAGAATTACGCTGCATTCTTATATTAACCATAATATAAAATGATCTAATCGGGTCTCTGATTGCCCTATCCTAGGAGTTTAGTAGTGCATTTTACTCGCCATTTCATGCGCTTTAGGGTGCCGCCAATCCCTATACGCTATCTGAAATTGGAGCCACGTAAATTGACCAAATGTGATAGAGTTACGACGAATTCTTAAATTAACCATAATATAAGATAATCTAATCGGGTCTCTGATTGCCCTATCCTAGAAGCTTAGTAGTGCATTTTACTCAACATTTCATGCGCTTAGATGCCACCTAGCTCAATACGATATCTGAAATAGTAGCTACGTAAATTCAACAAATGTGATAAAATTACGTTGAAATCTTATATCAACCATAATATAAAATGATCTCGGCTCCCTGTTTGCCCTACCCTAGAAGTTTAATAGTGTATTTTACTCGTCATTTCATGCGCTTTAAGATGCCGCTTAGCCCAATACGCTATATGAAGTAGGATCGACGTAAATTGAACAAATGTGATAGAATTACGCAGAATTCTTATATTAACCATAGTATAAGATGTCCTAATCGGGTCTCTGATTGCCCTATCCGAGAAGTTCAGTAGCGAATATTACTCGTCATTCCACGCGTTTTAAGATGCCGCCTGGCCCAATATACTATCTGAAATAGGAGCGACGTAAATTGAACAAATGTGATAGAATTACGCTGAATTCTTATATTAATCATGTTATAACATGACCTAATCGGGTCTCTGATTGCCCAAATCCGTGAAGTTTAGTAGCGCATATTACTCGTCATTCCACGCGCTTTAAGATGCCGTCTAGCCCAATATAATATCTGAAATAGGAGCGACGTAAATTGAACAAATGTGATAGAATTACGCTGCATTCTTATATTAACCATAATATAAGATGACCTAATCCGGTCTCTGATTGCCCTATCCTAGAAGTTTTGTATTGCATTTTACTCGACATTTCATACGCTTTAAGATGTCACCTAGCCCAAAGCGCGATCTGAAATAGGGGCGACGTAAATTGAACAAATGTGATAAAATTACGCTGCATTCTTATATTAATCATAATATAAGATGACCTAATCGGGTCTCTGATTGCCCTATCCTAGAAGTTTTGTATTGCATTTTACTCGACATTTCATACGCTTTAAGATGTCACCTAGCCCAAAGCGCGATCTGAAATAGGGGCGACGTAAATTGAACAAATGTGATAAAATTACGCTGCATTCTTATATTAACAATAATATAAAATGAAATAATCGGGTCTCTCATTGCCCTATAATAGAAGTTTAATGGTGCATTTTGCACGTCATTTCATGCCCCTTAAGGTGTCGTTTAGCCCAATACGCTATCTGAAACAGAAAAGACGTAAATTGAAGAAATGTGATAGAATTTCGCTGCATTCTTATATTAACAATAATGTAAACTGATATAATCGGGACTCTGATTGCCCTATCATAGAAGTTTAATAGTGCATTTTACTCGTCATTTCATGCGCTTTAAGGTGACGCTTAGCCCAATACGCTATCTGAAATTGTAGCTACGTAAATTGAACAAACGTGATAGAATTACGCAGAATTCTTATATTAACCATAATATAATACGATCTATTCGGGTCTCCGATTGCCCCATCATAGAAGTTTAGTAGTGCATTTTACTCGACATTTCGTGCGCTTTAAGAGGCCGCTTAGCCCAATACGCTACCTGAAGTAGGAGCGACGTAAATTGAACAACCGTGATAGAATTACGCAGAATTCTTATATTAACCATAATATAATATGATCTATTCGGGTCTCTGATTGCCCGATCATAGAAGTTGAATAGTGCATTATACTCGTCATTTCATGCGCTTTATGTTGCCGCCTAGCCCAATACGCTATCTGAGATAGGAGCGACGTAACTTGAACAAATGTGATGGAATTTCGCTGAATTCTTAAATGAACCATAATATAAAATGATCTAATCGGGTCTCTGTTTGCCCTACCCTAGAAGTTTAATAGTGCATTTTGCTAGACATTTCATGCGCTTTAGGATGACACCTATCCCAATACGCTATCTGAAATAGGGGCGACGTAAATTGAACAAATGTGATAAAATTTCGCTGAATTCTTATATTAACCATAATATAAGATGACCTAATCGAGTCTCTGATTGCCCAATCCGAGAAGTTCAGTAGTGCATTTTACTTGACATTTCATGAGCTTTCAGATGCCGCCAGGTCCAATATGCTATCTGAAATTGGAGCTACGTAAATAGAACAAACGTGATAGAATTACGCTGAATTCTTATATTAACCATAATATAAGATGACCTAATCGGGTCTCTGATTGCCCTATCCGAGAAGGTTAGCAGTGCATTTTACTCGACATTTCATGCGCTTTAAGGTGCCGCCTAGTCCAATATGCTTTCCGAAATTGGAGCTACGTAAATTGAACAAACGTGATATAATTACGCAGAATTCTTATATTTACCATAATATAATACGATCTATTCGGGTCTCTGATTGCCCTATCATAGAAGTTGAACAGTGCATTATGCTCGTCATTTCATGCGCTTTATGTTGCCACCTAGCCCAATACGCTATCTGAGATAGGAGCGACGTAAATTGAACAAATGTGATAGAATTTCGCTGAATTCTTAAATGAACCATCATATAAAATGATCTAATCGGGTCTCTGTTTGCCCTACCCTAGAAGTTTAATAGTGCGTTTTGCTAGACATTTCATGCGCTTTAGGATGCCGCCTAGCCCAATACGCTTTCTGAAATAGGAGCGACATAAATTGAACAAATGTGATAGAATTTCGCTGAAATCTTAAATGAACCATAATATAAAATGATCTAATCGGGTCTCGGATTGCCCTATCATAGAAGTTTAATAGTGCATTTTACTCGACATTCCACGCGCTTTAAGATGCAGCCTAGCCCAATACGCTATCTAGAATAGGGGCGACGTAAATTGAACGTATGTGATTGAATTACGCTGAATTCTTATATTAATAATAATATAAGATGACCTAATCGGGTCTCTGATTGCCCTATCCGAGAAGTTTAGTGGTGCATTTTACTAGACATTACATGCGCTTTAAGATGCCGCCTCGCCCAATACGCTATCTGAGATAGGAGCGTCGTAAATTGGACAAATGTGATAGAATTACGCTGCATACTTATATTAATCATAATATAAGATGACCTAATCGGGTGTCTGATTGCCCTATTCGAGAAATTTTGTAGTGCATTTTACTCTACATTTCATGCGCTTTAGGATGCCACCTAGCTGAATACGCTATCTGAAATAGGGGCGACGTAAATTGAACAAATGTGATAAAATTACGCTAAATTCTTATATTAACAATAATATAAAATGTTCCAATCGGGTCTCTGATTGCCCTATCATAGAAGTTTAATAGTGCATTTTACTCGTCATTTCATGCGCTTTAAGGCGCCGCCTAGCCCAATCCGCTATCTGAAATTGGAGCTACGTGAATTGAACAAATGTGATAGAATTACGCAGAATTCTTAAATTAACCATAATATAAAATGATCTAATCGGCTCGCTGTTGGTCTACCCTAGAATTTTAATAGTGCATTTTACTCAACATTTCATGCGCTTTATGATGCAACCTAGCCCAATATGCTATCTGAAATAGGAGCGACGTAAATTGAACAAATGTGATAGAATTACGCTGAATTCTTATATTAATCATAATATAAGATGACCTAATCGAGTCTCTGATTGCCCTATCATAGAAGTTTAATAGTGCACTTTACTCGTCATCCCATGCGCTTTAAGGTGCCGCCCAGCCCAATACGCTATGTAAAATAGGAGCGACATAATTTGAACGAATGTGATAGAATTACGCAGAATTCTTATTTTAACCATAATATAGAATGATCTAATCGGGTCTCTGATTGCCCTATCATAGAAGTTTAATAGTGCATTTGACTCGTCATTCCATGCGCTTTAAGATGCCGCCTATCCCAATACGCTGTCGGAAATAGGAGCGACGTAAATTGAACAAATGTGATAGAATTACGCTGAATTCTTATATTAATCATAATATTAGATGACCTAATCGGATCTCTGATTGCCCTATCCGAGAAGTTTAGTTGTGCATTTTGCTCGACATTTCATGCGCCTTAAGATGCCGCGTAGCCCAATACGCTATCTGAAATAGGAGCAAAGTAAATTGAACAAATGTGATAGAATTACGCAGAATTCTTATATTAACCATAATATAATACGATCTATTCGGGTGTCTGATTGCCCTAAAATAGAAGTTTAATAGTGCATTATACTCGACATTTCATGTGCTTTAAGATGCCGCCAAGCCCAATACGCTAACTGACATAGGAGCGACATAGATTGAACAAATGTGGTAGAATTACGCAGAATTCTTATATTAATCATAATATAAAATGATCTAATCGGGTCTCTGTTTGCCCTACCCAAGAAGTTTAATAGTGCATTTTACTCGTCATTTCATGCGCTTTAAGATGCCGCCTAGCCCAATACGCTGTCTGAAATAGAGGCGACGTAAATTGAACAAATGTGATAAAATTGCGCTGAATTCTTATATTAACCATAATATAAAATGATCTAATTGGGTCTCTGATGGCCGTATCCGAGAAGGATAGTAGTGCATTTTATACGCCATTTCATGCGCTTTAAGATGCCGTCTAGCTCAATACGATATCTGGTGTAGGAGCGACGTAAATTGACCAAATGTGATAGACTTACTCAGAATTCTTATATTAACCATAATATAATATGATCTATTCGGGTCTCTGATTGCCCTATCATAGAAGGTTAGTAGTGCATTTTACTCGTCACTCCATGCGCTTTAAGATGCCGCCTAGACCAGTATACTATCTGAAATAGGAGCTACGTAAATTGAACAAATGTGATAGAATTACTCAGGATCCTTGTATTAACCGTAATATAAAATGATCTAATCGGCACTCTGTTTGCCCAATCATAGAAGCTTAGTAGTGCATTTTACTCGTCATTTAATGCGCTTTAATGTGCCCCCTAGCCCAATACGCTATCTGAAATAGGAGCGACGTAAATCGGACAAATGTGATAGAGTTACGCAGAATTCTTATATTAACCATAATATAATATGATCTATTCGGGTCTCTGAATGCCCTATCATAGAAGTTTAATTGTGCATTTTACTGGTCATTTCATGCGCTTTAATCTTCCGCCTAGCTCAATACCCTATCTGAAATAGGAGCGAAGTAAATTGGATAAATGTGATAGAATTAAGCAGAATTCTTATATTAACCGTAATATAAAATGATCTGATCGGCTCTCTAATTGCCCTATCATAGCAGTATAATAGTGCATTTTACTCGACATTTCATGCGCTTTAAGATGCCGCTTAGCCCAATACGCTATCTGAAACAGGAGCGGCGTAAATTGAACAAATGCGATAGAATTTCGCTGAATTCTTATATTAAACATAATATAGGATGACCTAATTGGGTCTCTGATTGCCCTATCCTAGAAGTTTAGTAGTACATTCTACTCGACATTTCACGCGCTTTAAGATGCCGCTTAGCCCAATACGCTATCTGAAGTAGGAGCGACGTTAATTAAACAAATGTGATAGAATTTCGCAGCATTCTTATATTAACCATAATATAATATGATCTATTCGGGTCTTTGATTGCCCTATCATAGAAGCTTGATAGTGCATTTTACTCGACATTTCATGCGCTTTAAGGGGCCGCCAAGTCCAATACGCTATCTGAAATAGGAGCGACGTAAATTGAACAAATGTGATACAATTATGCTGAATTCTTATATTAACCATAATATAAAATGATCTAATCGGGTCCCTGATTGCCCTATCATAGAAGGTTAGTAGTGCACTTTACTCGTCATTCCATGCGCTTTAAGATGCCGCCTAGACCAATATACTATCCGAAATAGGAGCTACGTAAATTGAACAAATGTGATAGAATTACGCAGAATTCTTATATTAACCATAATATAATATGATCTATTCGGGTCTCTGATTGCCCTATCATAGAAGTTTAATAGGGCATTTTACTCCTCATTTCATGCGCTTTAAGGTGCCGCCTAGCCCAATACGGTATCTGAAATAGGAGCGACGTAAGCTGTACAAATGTGATAGAATTACGCTGAATTGTTAAATTAACCATAATATAAAATGATGTTATCGGGACTCTGTTTGCCTTACCCTAGAAGTTTAATAGTGCATTTTACTCGCCATTTCTTACGCTTTAAGGTGGCGCATAGCCCAATACGCTATCTGAATTAGGAGCGACGTAAATTGGACAAATGTGATAGAATTACACAGAATTCTTATATTAACCATAATATAAAATGGTCTAATCGGGTCTCTCATTGCCCTATCATAGAAGGTTAGCAGTGCATTTTACTCGTCATTCCACGCGCTTTAAGATGCCGCCTAGACCAATATACTATCTGAAATAGCAGCTACTTAAATTGAACAAATGGGATAGAATTCCGCAGAATTCTTATATTAACCGTAATATAAAATGATCTAATCGGCTCTCTCTTTGGCCTACCCTAGAAGATTAATAGTGCATTTTACTCGACATTTTAAGCGCTTTAAGATGCCACTTAGCCCAATACGCTATCTGTAGTATGAGCGACGTTAATTAAACAAATGTGATAGAATTACGCAGCATTCTTATATTAACCATAATATAAGATGATCTATTCGGTTCTCTGATTTCCCTATCATAGAAGCTTGATAGTGCATTTTACTCGTCATTTCATGCGATTTACGGTGCCGCATATCCCAATGCGCTATCTGAAATAGGAGCGATGTAAATTGACGAAATGTGATAGAATTACGCAGAATTCTTATATTAACCATAACTTAAAATCATCTAATCGGGTCTCTGATTTCCCTATCATAGAAGTTTGATAGT
The DNA here is from genome assembly GCA_916610135.2 of Macropis europaea. Lineage (NCBI taxonomy): Eukaryota > Metazoa > Arthropoda > Insecta > Hymenoptera > Melittidae > Macropis > Macropis europaea. Next base: position 116,732 of record CAKAJE020000159.1, on the reverse strand, counting down.
GCGTTTTACTCGTCATTCCATGCGCTTTAAGGTGCCGCATAGCCCAATACGCTAACTCAAATTGGAGCTACGTAAATTGAACAAGTGTGATAGAGTTTCGCTGAATTCTTAAATTAACCATAATATAAAATGATCTAATCGGGTCTCTGTTTGCCCTACCCTAGCAGTTTAATATTGCATTTTACTCGACATTTCATGCGCTTTAAGATGCCACCCAGTCCAATACGCTATCTGTAATAGGGGCGACGTAAATTGAACAAATGAGATAAAATTACGTTGAATTCTTATATTAACAATAATATGAAATGATCTAATCGGGTCTCTGATTGCCCTATCATAGAAGTTTAATAGTGAATTTTGCTCGGAATTTCATGCGCTTTAAGATACCAGACAGCCCAATACGCTATCTGAAATTCGAGCTACGTAAATTAAACAAACGTGATAGAATTACGCAGAATTCTTATATTAACCATAATATAATATGATCTATTCGGGTCTCTGATTGCCCTATCATCGAAGTTTAATAGTGCATTGTACTCGCCATTTCATGCGCTTTAAGTTTCTGCTTAGCCCAATACGATATCTGAAATAGGAGTCACGTATATTGAACAAAGGTGATAGAATTTGGCTGAATTCTTATATTAACCATAATATAATACGATCTATTCGGGTCTCTGATTGCCCTATCATCGAAGTTTAATAGTGCATTTTACTCGCCATTTCATGCGCTTTAAGTTGCTGCTTAGCCCAATACGCTATCTGAAATAGGGGCAACGTAAATTGAACAAATGTGATAAAATTACGCTGAATGCTTATATTAACAATAATGTAAAATGATCTAATCGGGTCACTGATTGCCCTATCATAGAAGTTTAATAGTGCATTTTCTCGGCATCTGATGCGCTTTAAGATGCCACATAGCCCAATACGCTATCTGAAATTGGAGCTACGTAAATTGAACAAACGTGATAGAATTACGCAGAATTCTTATATTAACCATAATATAATATGATCTACTCGGGTTTCTGATTGCCCTATCCGAGAAGGTTAATAGCGCATTTTACTCGTCATTTCATTCGCTCTAAGATGCCGCTTAGCCCAATACGCTATCTGAAATAGGAGCGACGTAAATTGAACAAATGTGAGAGAATTACGCAGAATTCCCATATTAACCATAATATAGAATGATCTAATCTGGTCTCTGATTGCCCTATCATAGAATTCTAATAGTACATTTTACTCGTCAGTCCATGCGCTTTAAGATGCCGCATATCCCATTACGCTATCTGAAATAGGAGCGACGTTAATTGAACAAACGCGATAGAATTACGCTGAATTCTTATATTAATCATAATATAAGATGACCTAATCGGGTCTCTGATTGCCCTATCATAGAAGTTTACTAGTGCATTTTCTCGGCATCTGATGCGCTTTAAGATGCCACATAGCCCAATACGCTATCTTAAATTGGAGCTACGTAAATTGAACAAACGTGATAGAGTTTCGCTGAATTCCTATATTAACCATGATGTAAAATGATCTAATCAGGTCTCTGTTCGCCCTACCCTAGAAGTTTAATAGTGCATTTTACGCGCCATTTAATGCGCTTTGAGATGCCGCTTAGCCCAATACGCTATCTGAAATAGGAGCGACGTAAATTGAACAAATGTGACAGAATTACGCTAAATTCTTATATTAACCAAAATATAAAATGATCTAATCGGGTCTCTGTTCGCCCTACCCTAGAAGTTTAATAGTGCATTTTACTCGCCATTTCATGCGCTTTGAGATGCCGCTTAGCGCAGTACGCTATCTGAAATACGAGCGACGTAAACTGAACAAATGTGATAGAATTTCGCTGAATTCTTATATTAACCAAAATATAAAATGATCTAATCGGGTCTCTGTTCGCCCTACCCTAGAAGTTTAATAGTGCATTTCACTCGTCAGTCCACGCGCTTTAGGATGCCGCCTAGCCCAGATGGCTATCTGAAATAGGAGCGACGTAAATAGAACAAATGAGGTAGAATTTCGCTGAATTCTTGTATTAACTAAAATATAAAATGATCTAATCGGGTCTCTGATTGCCCTATCATACAAGGTTAACAGTGCACTTTACCCGCCATTCTACGCGCTTTAAAATGCCGCCTAGCCCAGTAGGCTATCTGAAATAGGAGCGACGTAATTGGAACAAATGTGATAGAATTACGCAGAATTCTTATATTAACCATAATATAAAATGATCAAATCGGGTCTCTGATTGGCATATCCTAGAAGTTTAGTAGTGCATTTTACTCGACATTTCATGGGTTTTAAGATGCCGCTTAGCCCAATACGCTATCTGAAATAGGAGAGACGTAAATTGAACGAATGTGATAGAATTTCGCTGAATTCTTATATTAACCATAATATAAAAAGATCTAATCGGGTCTCTGATTGCCCTATCACAGAAGTTTAATAGTCCGTTTCGCTCGCCATTTCATGCGCTTTAAGGTGCCGTTTAGTCCGATACGCTATCGGAAATAGGAGCGTCGTGAATTGAACAAATGTGATAGAATTACACTGAATTCTTAAATTAACCATAATATAAGATGATCTAATCGGGTCTCTGATTGGCATATCCTAGAAGTTTAGTAGTGCATTTTACTCGACATTTCATGGGTTTTAAGATGCCGCTTAGCCCAATACGCTATCTGAAATAGGAGAGACGTAAATTGAACAAATGTGATAGAATTACGCTGAATTCTTATATTAACCGTAATATAAAATGATCTAATCGATTCTCTGTTTGCCTTACCCTAGAAGTTTAATAGTGCATTTTACTCGCCATTCCACGCGCTTTAAGATATTTCCAAGCCCAATACGCTATCTGAAATAGGAGCGACGTAAGTTGAACAAATGTGATAGAATTTCGCTGAATACTTTTATTATCCATAATGTAAAATGATCTAATCGGGTCTCTGTTTGCCCTACCCTAGAAGTTTAATAGTGTATTTTACTCGTCATTTCATGCGATTTGAGATGACGCTTAGCCCAATACAGTATCTGTAATAGGAGCGACGTAAATTGAACAAATCTGATAGAATTACGCTGAATTCTTATATTAACCGTAATATAAAATGATCTAATCGGGTCTCTGTTTGCCTTACCCTGGAAGTTTAATAGTGCATTTTACTCGCCATTCTACGCGCTTTAAGATTTCTCCAAGCCCAATACGCTATCTGAAATAGGAGCGACGTAAGTTGAACAAATGTGGTGGAATTTCGCTGAATACTTTTATTAACCATAACGTAAAATGATCTAATCGGGTCTCTGTTCGCCCTAGCCCAGAAGTTTAATAGTGCATTTTATTCGCCATTTCATGCGCTTTAAGATGCCACATAGCCCAGTACGCTATCTGAAATAGGAGCGACGTAAATTGAACAATTGTGATAGAACTTCGCTGAATTCTTATATTAACCATAATATAAAATGATCAAATCGGGTCTCCGATTGCCCTTTCTTAGAAGCTTATTAGGGCATTTTACTCGCCATTTCATGCGCTTTAATGAGCCGTTTAGCACAATACGCTATCTGAAATAGGAGCGACGTAAATTGAACATATGTGATAGAATTACGCAGAATTCTTATATTAACGATAATATAAAATAATCTAATCGAATCTCTGATTGCCCTATCATAGAAGTTTAATAGTACGTTTTACTCATCATTCTGAGGTGTATGGTGTGCGTAATGGATAACTCCGATTTGCGTTACACGCTCAATTTATTTACAATTAATATAACAGAATAAGAACAGGTATTGTCTGCGTCGCACGGTCGTACACGTGGTGAGTCGCAAGAGGTTCTGCCTCGTGTTCTCGTATGGTGACCGCGGCGCGCGGTCAGAAAACAACAGAAAAAACTCGTCGCGCAATCGGCAACCGTCGTCCGTTGCCGGTCTACGACGCGCCTGTGTTCGTACACTTTTAAAGAAAGATAGACCGTAAGCATTTAAAGAAAAGAAACTAAGCGAGGGTAATATCTCGATCTTTCACGGCAGGGATGTGGTAGCAGTGCCGTAGCTGCTACATCACCCCCCTGCCAGTGATTTACCTAATCACGAAAATCCAGCTTGAAATCTGTCGAGAAATCGTACTCGCCTACCTGCGCGGGTGGTAAATTGTGGTGTTACAATATCGCGAGATACATTTGGTTCTGTGTCGGAATTATTACAATTTTCATGTGTTAAATGATCACTTACAATATACGCGGGTTTTAACCTCTCGATTGAAATTGTGACATGTTTTCCTTGACGGTCTATTAGAAAAGTTTTATGTCCGCGGCTAATGACACGATATGGTCCATCATAAGGTTGTTGTAGAATGCCTTTCGATGCGTCGTGTCGTACGAAAACATGCTCGGAACTGGCAAGGTCTTTGTACACGAAGGTCCGCCGTGACCCATGGTGAGAACCTGCGACTGGACTCAGATCCTGGAAATGTTGTCGCAGTTCCTTTACAAATGAAGCTGCGTCAGTGTCAGCTTCACCTGGACGCGGAGACAGGAATTCTCCAGGAAGTCGCAATGGTTCGCCGTACACCAACTCTGCTGTCGTTGCTTTTAAATCTTCCCTCCAGGCTGAACGAATACCCAGCAACGTGGTGGGAAGAATCTCTGTCCAACGTTGATTTTCATGGCAACGTATGGCTGCCTTTAACTGACGGTGGAACCTTTCCACCATCCCATTAGCCGCCGGGTGATATGCCGTAGTTCTTAGATGTCTGCTACCTGTTAACAAACTTAATTGTTTAAAAAGATTGGACTCAAATTGTCTACCTTGGTCCGTGGTGATCCTTAGCGGCGTTCCAAACCGAACAATCCACCCCTCGTAAAAGGCTCGAGCTACTGTGGCTGCTTCCTGGTCGCGGAGAGGTATTGCTTCAGGCCAGCGCGTAAAGCGATCCACGCAGGTAAGGCAATATCTGTATCCTTCGGAGACCGGTAGGATGACAATGTCCAAATGAACATGTTCGAACCTCGCCGATGGTCGCGAAAAAGAACCGAGGGGTGCTGATACGTGCCTGGTGATCTTGGAGCGTTGACATTGGATACAGTTCCGGGCCCATCTTCTGCAGTCTGTTTTGATCGATGGCCAAACGTACCTTTGCGTGATCAGTTTGACAGTGGCGTTGATTCCTGGATGCGATATTTTGTGTAGTGCGTTGAATGCAGTTTGACGAAACGATTTTGTGAGGAAAGGGCGAACGGTGTCTGTAGATATGTCGCAGTAAATTTGTTGTGTACTTCCCGGAATGGATACGCGTTTTAAATTCAAACCGGTGTTGCCTTGTAAGTACGTCAGTAATTCCTCGTCTTCTTCTTGCGATTTGGCCAGCATTTCAAAATCCAAAGTCTCTTCGATTTCGTCCACTCTTGACAACGCATCGGCGACAACGTTATCTCGACCTGCTACGTGGCGGATGTCCGTTGAGAATTCACTGATGAAGCTGAGATATCGAAATTGTCTTGGGGTGAATTTTTCTGGTTTCTGTTGGAAAGCGTAAATGATTGGTTTATGGTCTGTGAAGATAGTGAAAGTTCTTCCCTCGATCATATGACGGAAATATTTGACTGCGAGGTAGATAGCGAGTAATTCTCTGTCGTATGTAGCGTATTTCTGTTCCGTTGAGCTGAGTTTTTTTGAAAAGAAACCCAGTGGTTCCCAATTATCACCGATGCGTTGTTGAAGCGCGGCGCCAACAGCAGAATTCGAGGCGTCGCATATGATGGCCAATGGTGCGTCGATTTCAGGGTGTGTTAGTAGAGTAGCCTCTACTAACGCCTTTTTAGAGTCTTCAAATGCTGCGGTGGCGTCTGGTGTCCAATTTACAGGTGCGCTGCCTTTTATATTGTCCGCCAGCATGTCGTTCAGAGGTGCATGTACCTGTGCGGCTTTAGGTATGAAACGTCTATAAAAATTTACCATACCTAAAAACTGCCGTAATTGTTTCGCTGTGGTCGGCCGTGGATACTTTAAAATGGCCTCAACCTTTTCGGTGGATGGTCGGGTGCCTGATTCCGACACCAGGTAGCCTAAAAATTTTAACTCCGTCCTTCCGAAGATACATTTTGCCGTATTTATCACGATACCGTATTGTTTTAGCCGTTCAAAAACTATCTTGAGGTGTTGAAGGTGTTCCTCTTCGGATGTTGAAGCCACCAGTATGTCGTCAATGTATGCGAAACAAAAGTTCAAACCTCGCAACGCTTCATCGATAAAGCGCTGAAAGGTTTGAGCCGCGTTGCGCAACCCAAACGACATGAACGGAAATTCGAATAATCCGAAAGGAGTGGTAATAGCTGTCTTCGGAATATCTTCGGGTGCAACGGGGATTTGGTTGTAAGCTCGAACGAGATCAATGGTAGAAAAAATTTTCTTACCCCGCAAAGTTTGTGCAAAATCTTCAATATGCCTGACGGGATATCGGTCCGGCAAGGTCCTGGCGTTGAGAGCACGATAATCGCCACATGGTCTCCATTCGTCACTTCCTTTTTTGGGTACCATGTGCAAAGGTGACGACCAGCTACTCTCCGACGGTCGGGTTGTTCCTAATCGCGACATGGTTTCAAATTCCTTTTTGGCTGCCTGTAGCCTACCTGGTGCAAGACGCCGTGGTTTGCAGGTAACAGGTGGACCTGGTGCAGTACGAATGTGGTGCATCGTGCTGTGTTTTGGTTCGGAAGGTGTTCCTTCCGGTTTCGTAATTTCGGGAAATCGCTGGAGTAGAACATGATAAGCGGATTCCCCGAAGACTGTTTTGATGCTCGGGACGGCTTCGCGGGCAGGCATTCCTCGTGTCGAGAGAGACGTCACTTGATCTAAGAGACGGCGATTGCGAACGTCTACCATTAGTCCGAAGTGAGCGAGGAAATCGACCCCGATTATGGGCCTGGAGACGTCGGCGATTACGAATCTCCATGTGAAAACCCGACGTAACCCTAAATTGAGAGTTAAAGTCGTAGTCCCGTACGTTGCGATGGTGGTGCCATTTGCTGCGGAAAGCTCGTAGGATGATTTTTCGCGCCGTCCTCGGATCATTGCTCGTGGAAAGACACAGAGGTCGGCGCCTGTGTCGACCAAAAATTGCGTCTTCGTGTCGTGATCGATGACGAAGAGACGGCGTAAAGTCGGGCTGGGGTCGCTAGCCGTCGTTAACGACTGCCCGGAATGTTTCCCGCCTGGAAGGTGCACGGCTTAATGCAGTCCCTTGCGTCGGTACCGAAACTCCAGTGGTACCAGCATATTCCATCCTTGCCATGTGTGCGCTTCCTCGATCGAGATCCGGAACGGCTCCGAGGACGTGAACGGGATCGAGGCTCCCTATCTCTCCGCGAGGTACGATCGCTCGTCATTTCTTGACGAAGCGCCGCTATTTCTTCTCGTAGCGACAGAGCGAGCTGCGACATTTTCAATTGCAATAAAGCCTCGAGGGACCTACCTGCGTCGATTTCCTGCGGCGCCGGGGGTGACGCTTCGGCAATTTGATGGCGATGAGGCCTGGTATCGGTGATAGCGTCCGCCAGCTCGGCCACTTTGTCCAGTTCCGTGTCCTTCTGCGTGGCTAAAATTACCTGCGTGCTCGTCGGTAACCTCCCTAGCCAAAGGGTTCGCAATGAGGCGTCTGATACTTGCGTCCCGGCTAGGCTGCGCAGATGCCTCAAAAATTGCGAAGGTTTCCGATCGCCGATTTCCTCATGCTCCAGGAGGCGTCGCGTCTTCTGCTCTTGAGACACGCTCAAACGTCGGATCAGCTCGGTTTTTAATTTTTCGTACTGACCGGTCGCTGGCGGGTTCATTATTATGTCTCGAACCTCTGTGGCGTAGCGTGGATCCAGGGCACTCAGGATATACCCGAACCTGGTGCTGTCGGTGGTCACTCCGGATACCTCAAAACTCCTTTCCACCATGCTGAACCACATTTCCGGATCGCTAGGGCAAAAATCCGGTATACGAACGGCGACTCTTTCTATCGACGCTCTGCTCGTGGAGGCCTTGGCAGGGATATCCATGTTCATGGCTGTATTGCTGCTTCAGCGGAGAGATCACTTACACTTTTAGCAGTTCTGCACGAATTACACTGTTGTATGAAAAGTTCACGGAAGTCTTTAAAAAAATACAGTCGATGGAGAGAAGAAAAAAATGTTGTCTTGTCACGATTACGATCACGATCACAATCACTTCACGATCACGTCGCGATCACGTCGGGGTCACCAATAATTGAGGTGTATGTGTGCGTAATGGATAACTCCGATTTGCGTTACACGCTCAATTTATTTACAATTAATATAACAGAATAAGAACAGGTATTGTCTGCGTCGCACGGTCGTACACGTGGTGAGTCGTAAGAGGTTCTGCCTCGTGTTCTCGTATGGTGACCGCGGCGCGCGGTCAGAAAACAACAGAAAAAACTCGTCGCGCAATCGGCAACCGTCGTCCGTTGCCGGTCTACGACGCGCCTGTGTTCGTACACTTTTAAAGAAAGATAGACCGTAAGCATTTAAAGAAAAGAAAGTTAGCGAGGGTAATATCTCGATCTTTCACGGCAGGGATGTGGTAGCAGTGCCGTAGCTGCTACATAACCATAATATAAAATGATCTAATCAGGTCCCTGTCTACCCTACCCTACAAGTTTAATAGTGCATTTCACTCGACATTTCATGCGCTTTGAGATGCCGCTTAGCCCAATGCGCTATCTGAAATAGGAGCGACGTAATTGGAACAAATGTGATAGAATTACGCTGAATTCTTATATTAACCAAAATATAAAATGATCTAATCGGGTCTCTGTTTGCCTTACCCTAGAAGTTTAATAGTGCATTTTACTCGCCATTCCACGCGCTTTAAGACGACGCCGAGCCCAGTAGGCTATCTGAAATAGGAGCGACGTAATTTGAACAAATGTGATAGAATTAGGCTGAATTCTTGTATTAACCGCAATATAAAGTGATGTAATCGGGTCTCTGTTTACCCTACCCTAGAAGTATAATCGTCCATTTTACTCGCCATTTCATGCGCTTTGAGGTCCCGCTTAGCCCAATACGCTATCTGAAATAGGAGCGACGTGAATTGAACAAATGTGATAGAATTTCGCTTAATTCCTATATTAACCAAAATATAAAATTATCTAATCGGGTCTCTGATTGCCCTATCATAAAAGGTTAATAGTGCACTTTACCCGCCATTCTACGCGCTTTAAGATGCCGCCTAGCCCAGTTGGCTATCTGAAATAGGAGCGACGTAAATAGAACAAATCTGATAGAATTTCGCTGAATTCTTATATTAACCATAATGTAAAATGATGTAATCGGGTCTCTGTTTACCCTACCCTAGAAGTATAATAGTGCATTTTTCTCGCCATTTCATGCGCTTTAAGATGCCGCCTAGCCCAGTACGCTGTCTGAAATAGGAGCGACGTAAATTGAACAAATGTGATAGAGTTTCGCTGAATTCTTATATTAAACAAAATATAAAATGATCTAATCGGGTCACTGATTGCCCTATCATAGAAGTTTAATAGTGCATTTTACTCGCCATTCCACGGGCTTTAAGATGCCGCCTAGCCCAGCAGGCTATCTGAAATAGGAGCGACGTAAATTGAACAAATGTGATAGAATTTCGCTGAATTCTTATATTAAACAAAATATAAAATGATCTAATTGGGTCTCTGATTGCCCTATCATAGAAGTTTAATAGTGCATTTTACTCGCCATTTCATGCGCTTTGAGATGCTGCTTACCCCAATACGCTATCTGAAATAGGAGCGACGTAAATTGAACAAATGTGATAGAATTACGCTAAATTCTTATACTAACCAAAATATAAAATGATCTAATCGGGTCTCTGTTCGCCCTACCCTAGAAGTTTAATAGTGCATTTTACTCGCCATTTCATGCGCTTTGAGATGCTGCTTAGCCCAATACGCTGTCTGAAATAGGAGCGACGTAAATTGAACAAATCTGATAGAATTTCGCTGAATTCTTATATTAACCATAATGTAAAATGATTTAATCGGGTCTCTGTTCGCCCTACCCTAGAAGTTTAATAGTGCATTTTACTCGCCATTCCACGCGCTTTGAGATGCCGCTTAGCCCAATACGCTATCTGAAATAGGAGCGACGTAAATTGAACTAATGTAATAGAATTTCGCTGAATACTTATATTAACCAAAATATAAAATGATCTAATCGGGTCTCTGATTCCCTATCATAGACGTTTAATAGTGCATTTTACTCGCCATTCCACGCGCTTTAAGATGCCGCCTAGCCCAGTACGCTGTCTGAAATAGGAGCGACGTAAATTGTACAAATGTGATAGAATTTTGCTGAATTCTTAAATTAACCATAATATAAAATGATATAATCGGGTCTCTGTTTGCCCTACCCTACTAGTTTAATAGTGCATTTTACTCGCCATGTCATGCTCTTTGAGATGCCGCTTAGCAGAATACGCTATCAGAAATAGGAGCGACGTAAATTGAACAAATGTGATAGAATTTTGCTGAATTCTTAAATTCACCATAATATAAAGTGACCTAATCGGGTCTCTGTTTGCCCTACCCTAGAAGTTTAATAGTGCATTTTACTCGCCATTGCATGCGCTTTGAGATGCCTCTTAGCCCAATAGGCTATCTGAAATAGGAGCGACATAAATTGAACAAATCTGATAGATTTTCGCTGAATCCTTATATTAACCAAAATATAAAATGATCTAATCGGGTCTCTGATTGCCCTATCAGAGAAGATTAATAGTGCATTTTACTCGCCATTCCACGCGCTTTAAGATGCCGCCTAGCCCAGTACGCTATCTGAAATAGGAGCGACGTAAGTTGAACAAATGTGATAGAATTACGCTGAATTCTTATATTAACCAAAATATAAAATGATCTAATCGGGTCTCTGATTGCCCTATCGTAGAAGGTTAACAGTGCATTTTACTCGCCATTCCATGCGCTTTGAGATGCTGCTTAGGCCAATACGCTATCTGAAATAGGAGCGACGTAAATTGAACAAATGTGATAGAATTATGCTGAATTCTTATATTAACCATAATGTAAAATGATCTAATCGGGTCTCTGTACGCCATACCCTAGAAGTATAATAGTACGTTTTACTCGCCATTTCATGCGCTTTGAGATGCTGCTTAGCCCAATACGCTGTCTGAAATAGGAGCGATGTAAATTGAACAAATGTGATAGAATTTCGCTGAATTCTTATATTAACCATAATGTAAAATGATCTAATCGGGTCTCTGTTCGCCATACCCTAGAAGTTTAATAGTGCATTTTGCTCGCCATTTCATGCGCTCTGAGATGCCGCTTAGCCCAATACGCTATCTGAAATATGAGCGACGTAAATTGAACAAATGTGATAGAATTTCGCTGAATTCTTATATTAACCATAATGTAAAATGATCTAATCGGGTCTCTGTTCGCCCTACCCTAGAAGTTTAATAGTGTATATTCTCGCCATTTCATGCGCTGTGAGATGCCGCTTAGCCCAATACGCAATCTGAAATGGGAGCGACGTAAATTGAACAAATGTGATAGAATTTCGCTGAATCCTTATATTAACCAAAATATAAAATGATCTAATCGGGTCTCTGATTGCCCTATCATAGAAGTTTAGTAGTGCATTCTACTCGACATTTCATGCGCTTTAAGATGCCGCTTAGCCCAGTACGGTATCTGAAGTAGGAGCGACATAAATTGAACAAACGTGATAGAATTACGCAGAATTCTTATATTAGCCATAATATAATATGATCTATTCGGGTCTCTGATTGCTGTATCATAGAAGTTTAATAGTGCATTTCGCTCGCCATTTCATGCGCTTTAAGGTGCCGCTTATCCCGATACGCTATCTTAAGTTGGAGCGACGTAAATTGAACAAATGTGATAGAATTTCGCTGAATTCTTATATTAACCATAATATAAAATTATCTAAATGGTTCTCTGATGGCCGTATCCGAGAAGGTTAGTAGTGCACTTTATTCGACATTTCATGCGCTTTAAGATACCACGTAGCACAGTACGATATCTGGTGTAGGAGCGACGTGAATGGGACAAATGTGATAGAGTTACGATGTATCCTTAAATTAACAATAATATATGATGATCTAATCGGCTCTCTGTTTGCCCTACCACAGATGTTTATTAGTGCATTTTACTCGACATTTCATGCGCATTAAGATGCCGCCCATCTCAATACGATATCTGAAATAGGAGCTACGTAAATTCAACAAATGTGATAGAATTACGCTGCATTCTAAAATTAACAATAATATAAAATGATCTAATCGTCTGCCTGTTTGCCGTACCCGTGAAGCTTAATAGTGCATTTTACTCGGCATTTCATGCGCTTTAAGATACCGCTTAGCCCAATACCCTATCTGGAGTAGGAGCGACGTAAATTGAACGAATGTGATAGAATTACGCAGAATTCTTATATTAACCATAATATAATATAATCTATTCGGGTCTCTGATTGCCCTATCATAGAAGTTTAATACTGCATTTTACTCGTCATTACATGCGCTTTAAGGGGTCGCCTATCTCAATACACTATCTGAAATTGGAGCTACGTAAATTGGACAAATGTGATAGGATTACACTGAATTCTTATATTAACCATAATATAAAATGATCTAATCGGCTGTCTGTTTGCCCTACCCTAGAAGCTTAATAGTGCATTTTACTCGACATTTCATGCGCTTTAAGATGCCGCCTAGCCCAATATGCTATCTGAAATAGGAGCGACGTAAATTGAACAAATGTGATAGAATACCGCTGAATTCTTATATTAACCATAATATAAAATGATCTAATCGGGTCTCTGATTACCTTACCCTAGAAGCTTAATAGTGCATTTTACTCGACATTTCATGCGCTTTAAGATGCCGCCTAGCCCAATATGCTATCTGAAATAGGAGCGACGTAAATTGAACAAATGTGATAGAATACTGCTGAATTCTTATATTAACCATAATATAAAATGATCTTATCGGGTCTCTGATTACCTTACCCTAGAAGCTTAATAGTGCATTTTGCTCGACATTTCATGCGCTTTAAGATGCCGCCTAGCCCAGTACGCTATGTGAAATAGGAGCGACGTAAATTGAACAAAGGGGATAGAATTTCGCTGAATTCTTGTATTAACCAAAATATAAAATGATCTAATCGGGCCTCTGATTGCCCTATCATAGAAGTTTGATAGTGCATTATACTTGCCATTCCACGCGCTTTAAGATGCCGCCTAGACCAGTATACTATCTGAAATAGGAGCTACGTAAATTGAACAAATGTGATAGAATTACTCAGGATCCTTGTATTAACCGTAATATAAAATGATCTAATCGGCACTCTGTTTGCCCAATCATAGAAGCTTAGTAGTGCATTTTACTCGTCATTTAATGCGCTTTAAGGTGCCCCCTAGCCCAATACGCTATCTGAAATAGGAGCGACGTAAATCGGACAAATGTGATAGAGTTACGCAGAATTCTTATATTAGCCATAATATAATATGATCTATTCGGGTCTCTGATTGCTGTATCATAGAAGTTTAATAGTGCATTTCGCTCGCCATTTCATGCGCTTTAAGGTGCCGCTTATCCCGATACGCTATCTTAAGTTGGAGCGACGTAAATTGAACAAATGTGATAGAATTTCGCTGAATTCTTATATTAACCATAATATAAAATTATCTAAATGGTTCTCTGATGGCCGTATCCGAGAAGGTTAGTAGTGCACTTTATTCGACATTTCATGCGCTTTAAGATACCACGTAGCACAGTACGATATCTGGTGTAGGAGCGACGTGAATGGGACAAATGTGATAGAGTTACGATGTATCCTTAAATTAACAATAATATATGATGATCTAATCGGCTCTCTGTTTGCCCTACCACAGATGTTTATTAGTGCATTTTACTCGACATTTCATGCGCATTAAGATGCCGCCCATCTCAATACGATATCTGAAATAGGAGCTACGTAAATTCAACAAATGTGATAGAATTACGCTGCATTCTAAAATTAACAATAATATAAAATGATCTAATCGTCTGCCTGTTTGCCGTACCCGTGAAGCTTAATAGTGCATTTTACTCGGCATTTCATGCGCTTTAAGATACCGCTTAGCCCAATACCCTATCTGGAGTAGGAGCGACGTAAATTGAACGAATGTGATAGAATTACGCAGAATTCTTATATTAACCATAATATAATATAATCTACTCGGGTCTCTGATTGCCCTATCATAGAAGTTTAATACTGCATTTTACTCGTCATTACATGCGCTTTAAGGGGTCGCCTATCTCAATACACTATCTGAAATTGGAGCTACGTAAATTGGACAAATGTGATAGGATTACACTGAATTCTTATATTAACCATAATATAAAATGATCTAATCGGCTGTCTGTTTGCCCTACCCTAGAAGCTTAATAGTGCATTTTACTCGACATTTCATGCGCTTTAAGATGCCGCCTAGCCCAATATGCTATCTGAAATAGGAGCGACGTAAATTGAACAAATGTGATAGAATACCGCTGAATTCTTATATTAACCATAATATAAAATGATCTAATCGGGTCTCTGATTACCTTACCCTAGAAGCTTAATAGTGCATTTTACTCGACATTTCATGCGCTTTAAGATGCCGCCTAGCCCAATATGCTATCTGAAATAGGAGCGACGTAAATTGAACAAATGTGATAGAATACTGCTGAATTCTTATATTAACCATAATATAAAATGATCTTATCGGGTCTCTGATTACCTTACCCTAGAAGCTTAATAGTGCATTTTGCTCGACATTTCATGCGCTTTAAGATGCCGCCTAGCCCAGTACGCTATGTGAAATAGGAGCGACGTAAATTGAACAAAGGGGATAGAATTTCGCTGAATTCTTGTATTAACCAAAATATAAAATGATCTAATCGGGCCTCTGATTGCCCTATCATAGAAGTTTGATAGTGCATTATACTTGCCATTCCACGCGCTTTAAGATGCCGCCTAGACCAGTATACTATCTGAAATAGGAGCTACGTAAATTGAACAAATGTGATAGAATTACTCAGGATCCTTGTATTAACCGTAATATAAAATGATCTAATCGGCACTCTGTTTGCCCAATCATAGAAGCTTAGTAGTGCATTTTACTCGTCATTTAATGCGCTTTAAGGTGCCCCCTAGCCCAATACGCTATCTGAAATAGGAGCGACGTAAATCGGACAAATGTGATAGAGTTACGCAGAATTCTTATATTAACCATAATATAATATGATCTATTCGGGTCTCTGAATGCCCTATCATAGAGTTTAATTGTGCATTTTACTGGTCATTTCATGCGCTTTAATCTTCCGCCTAGCTCAATACCCTATCTGAAATAGGAGCGAAGTAAATTGGATAAATGTGATAGAATTAAGCAGAATTCTTATATTAACCGTAATATAAAATGATCTGATCGGCTCTCTAATTGCCCTATCATAGCAGTATAATAGTGCATTTTACTCGACATTTCATGCGCTTTAGGATGCCGCTTAGCCCAATACGCTATCTGAAACAGGAGCGGCGTAAATTGAACAAATGCGATAGAATTTCGCTGAATTCTTATATTAAACATAATATAGGATGACCTAATCGGGTCTCTGATTGCCCTATCCTAGAAGTTTAGTAGTACATTCTACTCGACATTTCACGCGCTTTAAGATGCCGCTTAGCCCAATACGCTATCTGAAGTAGGAGCGACGTTAATTAAACAAATGTGATAGAATTACGCAGCATTCTTATATTAACCATAATATAATATGATCTATTCGGGTCTTTGATTGCCCTATCATAGAAGCTTGATAGTGCATTTTACTCGACATGTCATGCGCTTTAAGGTGCCGCCAAGCCCAATACGCTATCTGAAATAGGAGCGACGTAAATTGAACAAATGTGATACAATTATGCTGAATTCTTATATTAACCATAATATAAAATGATCTAATCGGGTCTCTGATTGCCCTATCATAGAAGGTTAGTAGTGCACTTTACTCGTCATTCCATGCGCTTTAAGATGCCGCCTAGACCAATATACTATCCGAAATAGGAGCTACGTAAATTGAACAAATGTGATAGAATTACGCAGAATTCTTATATTAACCATAATATAATATGATCTATTCGGGTCTCTGATTGCCCTATCATAGAAGTTTAATAGGGCATTTTACTCCTCATTTCGTGCGCTTTAATGTGCCGCCTAGCGCAGTACGCTATCTGAAATAGGAGCGACGTAAATTGTACAAATGTGATACAATTTCGCTGAATTCTTATATTAACCATAATGTAAAATGATCTAATCGGGTGTCTGTTCGCCCTACCCTAGAAGTTTAATAGTTTATTTTACTCGCCATTTCATGCGCTTTGAGATGCCGCTTAGCCCAATACGCTATCTGAAATAGGAGCGACGTACATTGAACAAATGTGATAGAATTACACTGAATTCTTATATTAACCGTAATATAAAATGATCTAATCGGGTCACTGTTCGCCCTACCCTCGAAGTTTAATAGTGCATTTTACTCGCCTTTTCATGCGCTTTAGGATCCCGCCTAGCCCAGTAGGCTATCTGAAATAGGAGCGACGTAAATTGAACAAATGTGATAGAATTACGCTAAATTCTTATATTAACCAAAATATAAAATGATCTAATCGGGTCTCTGTTCGCCCTACCCTAGAAGTTTAATAGTGCATTTTACTCGCCATTTCATGCGCTTTGAGATGCCGCTTAGCCCAATACGCTATTTGAAATAGGAGCGACGTAAATTGAACAAATGTGATAGAATTACACTAAATTCTTGTATTAACCAAAATATAAAATGATCTAATCGGGTCTCTGTTCGCCCTACCCTAGAAGTTTAATAGTGCATTTCACTCGTCATTCCACGCGCTTTAGGATGCCGCCTAGCCCAGTTGGCTATCTGAAATAGGAGCGACGTAAATAGAACAAATGTGGTAGAATTTCGCTGAATTCTTATATTAACTAAAATATAAAATGATCTAATCGGGTCTCTGATTGCCCTATCATACAAGGTTAATAGTGCACTTTACCCGCCTTTCTACGCGCTTTAAGATGCCGCCTAGCCCAGTAGGCTATCTGAAATAGGAGCGACGTAATTGGAACAAATGTGATAGAATTACGCTGAATTCTTATATTAACCGCAATATAAAATGATGTAATCGGGTCTCTGTTCGCCATACCCTAGAAGTTTAATAGTGCATTTTGCTCGCCATTTCATGCGCTTTGAGATGCCGCTTAGCCCAATACGCTATCTGAAATTTGAGCGACGTAAATTGAACAAATGTGATAGAATTTCGCTGAATTCTTATATCAACCATAATGTAAAATGATCTAATCGGGTCTCTGTTCGCCCTATCCTAGAAGTTTAATAGTGTATTTTCTCGCCATTTCATGCGCTGTGAGATGCCGCTTAGCCCAATACGCAATCTGACATGGGAGCGACGTAAATTGAACAAATGTGATAGAATTTCGCTTAATTCTTATATTAACCAAAATATAAAATTATCTAATCGGGACTATGTTCGGCCTACACTAGAAGTTTAATAGTGCATTTCACTCGCTCTTCCACGCGCTTTTGGATCCCGCCTAGCCCAGTAGGCTATCTGAAATAGGAGCGACGTTAATTGAACAAATGTGATAGAATTTCGCTTAATTCTTATATTAACCGTAATATAAAATGACCTAATCGTGTGTCTGTTCGCCCTGCCCTAGAAGTTTAATAGTGCATTTTACTCGCCATTTCATGCGCTTTGAGATGCCGCTTATCCAAATACGCTATCTGAAATAGGAGCGACGTAAATTGAACATATGGGATGGAATTTCGCTGAATTCTTATCTTAACCATGATGTAAAATGATCTAATCAGGTCTCTGTTCGCCCTACCCTAGAAGTTTAATAGTGCATTTTACTCGCCATTTAATGCACTTTGAGATACCGCTTAGCCCAATACGCTATCTGAAATAGGAGCGACGTAAGTTGAACAAATGTGATAGAATTACGCTGAATTCTTATATTAACCAAAATATAAAATGATCTGATCGGGTCTCTGATTGCCCTATCATAGAAGGTTAACAGTGCATTTTACTCGCCATTCCACGCGCTTTAACATGCCGCCTATCCCAGTACGCTACCAGAAATAGGAGCGACGTAAGTTGAACAAATGTGATAGAATTACGCTGAATTCTTATATTAACCGTAATATAAAATGATCTAATCGGGTCTCTGTTTGCCTTACCCCAGAAGTTTAATAGTGAATTTTACTCGCCATTCCACGCCCTTTAAGATGCCTCCGAGCCCAGTACGCTATCTGAAATAGGAGCGATGTAAATTGAACAAATGTGATAGAATTTTGCTGAATTCTTAAATTCACCATAATATAAAATGATCTAATCGGGTCTCTGTTTGCCCTACCCTAGAAGTTTAACAGTGCATTTTACTCGCCATTTCATGCGCTTTGAGATGCCGCTTATCCCAATACGCTATCTGAAATAGGAGGGACGTAAATTGAACAAATGTGATAGAGTTTCGCTGAATTCCTATATTAACCATGATGTAAAATGATCTAATCAGGTCTCTGTTCGCCCTACCCTAGAAGTTTAATAGTGCATTTTACGCGCCATTTAATGCGCTTTGAGATGCCGCTTAGCCCAATACGCTATCTGAAATAGGAGCGACGTAAGTTGAACAAATGTGATAGAATTACGCTGAATTCTTATATTAACCAAAATATAAAATGATCTAATCGGGTCTCTGATTGCCCTATCATAGAAGGTTAATAGTGCATTTTACTCGCAATTCCACGCGCTTTAACATGCCGCCTAGCCCAGTAGGCTATCTGAAATAGGAGCGACGTAAATTGAATAAATGTGATAGAATTTCGCTGAATTCTTATATTAACCGTAATATAAAATGATCTAATCGGCTATCTGTTCTCCCTACCCTAGAAGATTAATAGTGCATTTTACTCGCCATTTCATGCGCTTTGAGATGCTGCTTAGCCCAATACGCTGTCTGAAATAGGAGCGACGTAAATTGAACAAATGTGATAGATTTACGCTGAATTCTTATATTAACTGCAATATAAAATGATCTATTCGGGTCTCTGTTTGCCCTTCCTAGAAGTTTAACAGTGCATTTTACTCGCCATTTCATGCGCTTTGAGATGCCGCTTAGCCCAATACGCTATCTGAAATAGGAGCGACGTGAATTGAACAAATGTGATAGAATTTCGCTGAATTCTTATATTAACCATAATGTAAAATGATCTAATCGGGTCTCTGTTCGCCATACCCTAAAAGTTTAATAGTGCATTTTGCTCGCCATTTCATG
Source organism: Macropis europaea (assembly GCA_916610135.2). Classification (NCBI taxonomy): domain Eukaryota; kingdom Metazoa; phylum Arthropoda; class Insecta; order Hymenoptera; family Melittidae; genus Macropis; species Macropis europaea. The sequence continues at coordinate 97,299 of CAKAJE020000159.1, read as the reverse complement.
CGCTTTGAGATGCCGCTTAGCCCAATACGCTATCTGAAATATGAGCGACGTAAATTGAACAAATGTGATAGAATTTCGCTGAATTCTTATATTAACCATAATGTAAAATGATCTAATCGGGTCTCTGTTCGCCCTACCCTAGAAGTTTAATAGTGTATTTTCTCGCCATTTCATGCGCTGTGAGATGCCGCTTAGCCCAATACGCAATCTGAAATGGGAGCGACGTAAATTGAACAAGTGTGATAGAATTTCGCTGAATCCTTATATTAAAAAAAATATAAAATGACCTAATCGGGTCTCTGATTGCCCTATCATAGAAGTTTAATAGTGCATTTTACTCGCCATTTCATGCGCTTTGAGATGCCGCTTAGCCCAATACGCTATCTGAAATAGGAGCGACGTAAATTGAACAAATGTGACAGAATTACGCTAAATTCTTATATTAACCAAAATATAAAATGATCTAATCGGGTCTCTGTTCGCCCTACCCTAGAAGTTTAATAGTGCATTTTACTCGCCATTTCATGCGCTTTGAGATGCCGCTTAGCGCAGTACGCTATCTGAAATACGAGCGACGTAAACTGAACAAATGTGATAGAATTTCGCTGAATTCTTATATTAACCAAAATATAAAATGATCTAATCGGGTCTCTGTTCGCCCTACCCTAGAAGTTTAATAGTTTATTTTACTCGCCATTTCATGCGCTTTGAGATGCCGCTTAGCCCAATACGCTATCTGAAATAGGAGCGACGTAAATTGAACAAATGTGATAGAGTTTCGCTGAATTCTTAAATTAACCATAATATAAAATGACCTAATCAGTTCCCTGTCTGCCCTACCCTACAAGTTTAATAGTGGGTTTCACTCGACATTTCATGCGCTTTGAGATGCCGCTTAGCCCAATGCGCTATCTGAAATAGGAGCGACGTAAATTGAACAAATGTGATAGAATTTCGCTGAATTCTTATATTAACCAAAATATAAAATGATCTAATCGGGTCTCTGATTGCCCTTTCATAGAAGTTAATTAGAGAATTTTACTCGCCATTCCACGCGCTTTAAGATTCCGCCTAGCGCAGTACGCTATCTGAAATAGGAGCGACGTAAATTGTACAAATGTGATACAATTTCGCTGAATTCTTATATTAACCATAATGTAAAATGATCTAATCGGGTGTCTGTTCGCCCTACCCTAGAAGTTTAATAGTTTATTTTACTCGCCATTTCATGCGCTTTGAGATGCCGCTTAGCCCAATACGCTATCTGAAATAGGAGCGACGTACATTGAACAAATGTGATAGAATTACACTGAATTCTTATATTAACCGTAATATAAAATGATCTAATCGGGTCACTGTTCGCCCTACCCTCGAAGTTTAATAGTGCATTTTACTCGCCTTTTCATGCCCTTTAGGATCCCGCCTAGCCCAGTAGGCTATCTGAAATAGGAGCGACGTAAATTGAACAAATGTGATAGAATTACGCTAAATTCTTATATTAACCAAAATATAAAATGATCTAATCGGGTCTCTGTTCGCCCTACCCTAGAAGTTTAATAGTGCATTTTACTCGCCATTTCATGCGCTTTGAGATGCCGCTTAGCCCAATACGCTATTTGAAATAGGAGCGACGTAAATTGAACAAATGTGATAGAATTACACTAAATTCTTGTATTAACCAAAATATAAAATGATCTAATCGGGTCTCTGTTCGCCCTACCCTAGAAGTTTAATAGTGCATTTCACTCGTCATTCCACGCGCTTTAGGATGCCGCCTAGCCCAGTTGGCTATCTGAAATAGGAGCGACGTAAATAGAACAAATGTGGTAGAATTTCGCTGAATTCTTATATTAACTAAAATATAAAATGATCTAATCGGGTCTCTGATTGCCCTATCATACAAGGTTAATAGTGCACTTTACCCGCCTTTCTACGCGCTTTAAGATGCCGCTTAGCCCAGTAGGCTATCTGAAATAGGAGCGACGTAATTGGAACAAATGTGATAGAATTACGCTGAATTCTTATATTAACCGCAATATAAAATGATGTAATCGGGTCTCTGTTCGCCATACCCTAGAAGTTTAATAGTGCATTTTGCTCGCCATTTCATGCGCTTTGAGATGCCGCTTAGCCCAATACGCTATCTGAAATTTGAGCGACGTAAATTGAACAAATGTGATAGAATTTCGCTGAATTCTTATATCAACCATAATGTAAAATGATCTAATCGGGTCTCTGTTCGCCCTATCCTAGAAGTTTAATAGTGTATTTTCTCGCCATTTCATGCGCTGTGAGATGCCGCTTAGCCCAATACGCAATCTGACATGGGAGCGACGTAAATTGAACAAATGTGATAGAATTTCGCTTAATTCTTATATTAACCAAAATATAAAATTATCTAATCGGGACTATGTTCGGCCTACACTAGAAGTTTAATAGTGCATTTCACTCGCCCTTCCACGCGCTTTTGGATCCCGCCTAGCCCAGTAGGCTATCTGAAATAGGAGCGACGTTAATTGAACAAATGTGATAGAATTTCGCTTAATTCTTATATTAACCGTAATATAAAATGACCTAATCGTGTGTCTGTTCGCCCTGCCCTAGAAGTTTAATAGTGCATTTTACTCGCCATTTCATGCGCTTTGAGATGCCGCTTATCCAAATACGCTATCTGAAATAGGAGCGACGTAAATTGAACATATGTGATGGAATTTCGCTGAATTCTTATCTTAACCATGATGTAAAATGATCTAATCAGGTCTCTGTTCGCCCTACCCTAGAAGTTTAATAGTGCATTTTACTCGCCATTTAATGCACTTTGAGATACCGCTTAGTCCAATACGCTATCTGAAATAGGAGCGACGTAAGTTGAACAAATGTGATAGAATTACGCTGCATTCTTATATTAACCAAAATATAAAATGATCTGATCGGGTCTCTGATTGCCCTATCATAGAAGGTTAACAGTGCATTTTACTCGCCATTCCACGCGCTTTAACATGCCGCCTATCCCAGTACGCTACCAGAAATAGGAGCGACGTAAGTTGAACAAATGTGATAGAATTACGCTGCATTCTTATATTAACCAAAATATAAAATGATCTGATCGGGTCTCTGATTGCCCTATCATAGAAGGTTAACAGTGCATTTTACTCGCCATTCCACGCGCTTTAACATGCCGCCTATCCCAGTACGCTACCAGAAATAGGAGCGACGTAAGTTGAACAAATGTGATAGAATTACGCTGAATTCTTATATTAACCGTAATATAAAATGGTCTAATCGGGTCTCTGTTTGCCTTACCCCAGAAGTTTAATAGTGAATTTTACTCGCCATTCCACGCCCTTTAAGATGCCTCCGAGCCCAGTACGCTATCTGAAATAGGAGCGATGTAAATTGAACAAATGTGATAGAATTTTGCTGAATTCTTAAATTCACCATAATATAAAATGATCTAATCGGGTCTCTGTTTGCCCTACCCTAGAAGTTTAACAGTGCATTTTACTCGCCATTTCATGCGCTTTGAGATGCCGCTTATCCCAATACGCTATCTGAAATAGGAGGGACGTAAATTGAGCAAATGTGATAGAGTTTCGCTGAATTCCTATATTAACCATGATGTAAAATGATCTAATCAGGTCTCTGTTCGCCCTACCCTAGAAGTTTAATAGTGCATTTTACGCGCCATTTAATGCGCTTTGAGATGCCGCTTAGCCCAATACGCTATCTGAAATAGGAGCGACGTAAGTTGAACAAATGTGATAGAATTACGCTGAATTCTTATATTAACCAAAATATAAAATGATCTAATCGGGTCTCTGATTGCCCTATCATAGAAGGTTAATAGTGCATTTTACTCGCAATTCCACGCGCTTTAACATGCCGCCTAGCCCAGTAGGCTATCTGAAATAGGAGCGACGTAAATTGAACAAATGTGATAGAATTTCGCTGAATTCTTATATTAACCGTAATATAAAATGATCTAATCGGCTATCTGTTCTCCCTACCCTAGAAGATTAATAGTGCATTTTACTCGCCATTTCATGCGCTTTGAGATGCTGCTTAGCCCAATACGCTGTCTGAAATAGGAGCGACGTAAATTGAACAAATGTGATAGATTTACGCTGAATTCTTATATTAACTGCAATATAAAATGATCTATTCGGGTCTCTGTTTGCCCTTCCTAGAAGTTTAACAGTGCATTTTACTCGCCATTTCATGCGCTTTGAGATGCCGCTTAGCCCAATACGCTATCTGAAATAGGAGCGACGTGAATTGAACAAATGTGATAGAATTTCGCTGAATTCTTATATTAACCATAATGTAAAATGATCTAATCGGGTCTCTCTTCGCCATACCCTAAAAGTTTAATAGTGCATTTTGCTCGCCATTTCATGCGCTTTGAGATGCCGCTTAGCCCAATACGCTATCTGAAATATGAGCGACGTAAATTGAACAAATGTGATAGAATTTCGCTGAATTCTTATATTAACCATAATGTAAAATGATCTAATCGGGTCTCTGTTCGCCCTACCCTAGAAGTTTAATAGTGTATTTTCTCGCCATTTCATGCGCTGTGAGATGCCGCTTAGCCCAATACGCAATCTGAAATGGGAGCGACGTAAATTGAACAAGTGTGATAGAATTTCGCTGAATCCTTATATTAAACAAAATATAAAATGATCTAATCGGGTCTCTGATTGCCCTATCATAGAAGTTTAATAGTGCATTTTACTCGCCATTTCATGCGCTTTGAGATGCCGCTTAGCCCAATACGCTATCTGAAATAGGAGCGACGTAAATTGAACAAATGTGACAGAATTACGCTAAATTCTTATATTAACCAAAATATAAAATGATCTAATCGGGTCTCTGTTCGCCCTACCCTAGAAGTTTAATAGTGCATTTTACTCGCCATTTCATGCGCTTTGAGATGCCGTTTAGCGCAGTACGCTATCTGAAATACGAGCGACGTAAACTGAACAAATGTGATAGAATTTCGCTGAATTCTTATATTAACCAAAATATAAAATGATCTAATCGGGTCTCTGTTCGCCCTACCCTAGAAGTTTAATAGTGCATTTCACTCGTCAGTCCACGCGCTTTAGGATGCCGCCTAGCCCAGATGGCTATCTGAAATAGGAGCGACGTAAATAGAACAAATGAGGTAGAATTTCGCTGAATTCTTGTATTAACTAAAATATAAAATGATCTAATCGGGTCTCTGATTGCCCTATCATAGAAGTTTAATAGTGCATTTTACTCGCCATTCTACGCGCTTTAAGATGACGCCTAGCGCAGTACGCTATCTGAAATAGGAGCGACGTAAATTGAACAAATGTGATAGAATTACACTGAATTCTTATATTAACCGTAATATAAAATGATCTAATCGGGTCACTGATCGCCCTACCCTCGAAGTTTAATAGTGCATTTCACTCGACATTTCATGCGCTTTGAGATGCCGCTTAGCCCAATGCGCTATTTGAAATAGGAGCGACGTAAATTGAACAAATGTGATAGAATTTCGCTGAATTCTTATATTAACCAAAATATAAAATGATCTAATCGGGTCTCTGATTGCCCTATCATAGAAGTTAATTAGAGAATTTTACTCGCCATTCCACGCGCTTTAAGATGCCGCCTAGCCCAGTACGCTATCTGAAATAGGAGCGACGTGAATTGAACAAATGTGATAGAATTTCGCTTAATTCCTATATTAACCAAAATATAACATTATCTAATCGGGTCTCTGTTCGGCCTACACTAGAAGTTTAAAAGTACATTTCACTCGTCATGTCATGCGCTTTGAGATGCCGCTTAGCCCAATACGGTATCTGAAATAGGAGCGACGTAAATTGAACATATGTGATAGAATTTCGCTGAATTCTTATATTAACCATGATGTAAAATGATCTAATCAGGTCTCTGTTCGCCCCACCCTAGAAGTTTAATAGTGCATTTTACTCGCCATTTAATGCGCTTTGAGATGCCGCTTAGCCCAATACGCTATCTGAAATAGGAGCGACGTAAATTGAACAAATGTGATAGAGTTTCGCTGAATTCTTATATTAACCAAAATATAAAATGATCTAATCGGGTCTCTGATTGCCCTATCATAGAAGTTTAATAGTGCATTTTACTCGCCATTCCACGCGCTTTAAGATGACGTCTAGCGCAGTACGCTATCTGAAATCGGAGCGACGTAAATTGAACAAATGTGATAGAATTACACTGAATTCTTATATTAACCGTAATATAAAATGATCTAATCGGGTCACTGATCGCCCTAACCTCGAAGTTTAATAGTGCATTTTACTCGCCATTTCATGCGCTTTAGGATCCCGCCTAGCCCAGTAGGCTATCTGAAATAGGAGCGACGTAAATTGAACAAATGTGATAGAATTTCGCTGAATTCTTAAATTAACCATAATATAAAATGATCTAATCAGGTCCCTGTCTACCCTACCCTACAAGTTTAATAGTGCATTTCACTCGACATTTCATGCGCTTTGAGATGCCGCTTAGCCCAATGCGCTATCTGAAATAGGAGCGACGTAAATTGAACAAATGTGATAGAATTTCGCTGAATTCTTACATTAACCAAAATATAAAATGATCTAATCGGGTCTCTGATTGCCCTATCATAGAAGTTAATTAGAGAATTTTACTCGCCATTCCACGCGCTTTAAGATGCCGCCTAGCCCAGTACGCTATCTGAAATAGGAGCGACGTAAATTGAACAAATGTGGTAGAATTACGCTGAATTCTTATATTAACCAAAATATAAAATGATCTAATCGGGTCTCTGATTGCCCTATCATACAAGGTTAATAGTGCACTTTACCCGCCATTCTACGCGCTTTAAGATGCCGCCTAGCCCAGTTGGCTATCTGAAATAGGAGCGACGTAAATAGAACAAATCTGATAGAATTTCGCTGAATTCTTATATTAACCATAATGTAAAATGATCTAATCGGGTCTCTGTTCGCCATACCCTAGAAGTTTAATAGTGCATTTCACTCGTCATTCCACGCGCTTTAGGATGCCGCCTAGCCCAGTTGGCTATCTGAAATAGGAGCGACGTAAATAGAACAAATGTGGTAGAATTTCGCTGAATTCTTATATTAACTAAAATATAAAATGATCTAATCGGGTCTCTGATTGCCCTATCATACAAGGTTAATAGTGCACTTTACCCGCCATTCTACGCGCTTTAAGATGCCGCCTAGACCAGTAGGCTATCTGAAATAGGAGCGACGTAATTGGAACAAATGTGATAGAATTACGCTGAATTCTTATATTAACCGCAATATAAAATGATGTAATCGGGTCTCTGTTTACCCTACCCTAGAAGTATAATAGTGCATTTTTCTCGCCATTTCATGCGCTTTAAGATGCCGCCTAGCCCAGTACGCTGTCTGAAATAGGAGCGACTTAAATTGAACAAATGTGCTAGAATTACGCTGAATTCTTATATTAACCAAAATATAAAATGATCTAATCAGGTCCCTGTCTGCCCTACCCTACAAGTTTAATAGTGCATTTCACTCGACATTTCATGCGCTTTGAGATGCCGCTTAGCCCAATGCGCTATCTGAAATAGGAGCGACGTAAATTGAACAAATGTGATAGAATTTCGCTGAATTCTTATATTAACCATAATGTCAAATGATCTAATCGGGTCTCTGTTCGCCCTACCCTAGAAGTTTAATAGTGTATTTTCTCGCCATTTCATGCGCTGTGAGATGCCGCTTAGCCCAATATGCAATCTGAAATGGGAGCGACGTAAATTGAACAAATGTGATAGAATTTCGCTGAATTCTTATATTAAACAAAATATAAAATGATCTAATCGGGTCTCTGATTGCCCTATCATAGAAGTTTAATAGTGCATTTTACTCGCCATTCCACGCGCTTTAAGATGCCGCCCAGCGCAGTACGCTACCTGAAATAGGAGCGACGTAAATTGAACAAATGTGATAGAATTTTGCTGAATTCTTAAATTAACCATAATGTAAAATGATCTAATCGTGTCTCTGTTTGCCTTACCCTAGAAGTTTAATAGTGCATTTTACTCGCCATTTCATGTGCTTTGAGATGCCGCTTAGCCCAATATGCTATCTGAAATGGGCGCGACGTAAATTGAACAAATGTGATAGAATTTCGCTGAATTCTTAAATTAACCATAATATAAAATGATATAATCGGGTCACTGTTTGCCCTACCCTAGAAGTTTAATAGTGCATTTTACTCGACATTTCATGCGCTTTGAGATACATCTTAGCCCAATACGCTATCTGTAATAGGAGCGACGTAAATTGAACAAATGTGATAGAATTTCGCTGAAATCTTATATTAACCTTAATGTAAAGTGATCTAATCGGGTCTCTGTTCACTCTACCCTAGAAGTTGAGTAGTGCATTTTCCTCGATATTCCACGCGCTTTAAGATGCCGCCTAGCCCAGTACGCTATCAGAAAGAGGAGCGACGTAAATTGAACAAATGTGATAGAATTACGCTGAATTCTTATATTAACCGTAATATAAAATGATCTAATCGGGTCTCTCATTGCCCTATCATAGAAGTTTAATAGTGTATTTTACTCGCCATTCCACGCGGTTTAAGATGCCGCCTAGCCCAGTACGCTATGTGAAATAGGAGCGACGTAAATTGAACAAATGTGATAGAATTACACTAAATTCTTGTAGTAACCAAAATATAAAATGATCTAATCGGGTCTCTGTTCGCCCTACCCTAGAAGTTTAATAGTGCATTTCACTCGTCATTCCACGCGCTTTAGGATGCCGCCTAGCCCAGTTGGCTATCTGAAATAGGAGCGACGTAAATAGAACAAATGTGGTAGAATTTCGCTGAATTCTTATATTAACTAAAATATAAAATGATCTAATCGGGTCTCTGATTGCCCTATCATACAAGGTTAATAGTGCACTTTACCCGCCTTTCTACGCGCTTTAAGATGCCGCTTAGCCCAGTAGGCTATCTGAAATAGGAGCGACGTAATTGGAACAAATGTGATAGAATTACGCTGAATTCTTATATTAACCGCAATATAAAATGATGTAATCGGGTCTCTGTTCGCCATACCCGAGAAGTTTAATAGTGCATTTTGCTCGCCATTTCATGCGCTTTGAGATGCCGCTTAGCGCAATACGCTATCTGAAATTTGAGCGACGTAAATTGAACAAATGTGATAGAATTTCGCTGAATTCTTATATCAACCATAATGTAAAATGATCTAATCGGGTCTCTGTTCGCCCTATCCTAGAAGTTTAATAGTGTATTTTCTCGCCATTTCATGCGCTGTGAGATGCCGCTTAGCCCAATACGCAATCTGACATGGGAGCGACGTAAATTGAACAAATGTGATAGAATTTCGCTTAATTCTTATATTAACCAAAATATAAAATTATCTAATCGGGACTATGTTCGGCCTACACTAGAAGTTTAATAGTGCATTTCACTCGCCCTTCCACGCGCTTCTGGATCCCGCCTAGCCCAGTAGGCTATCTGAAATAGGAGCGACGTTAATTGAACAAATGTGATAGAATTTCGCTTAATTCTTATAATAACCGTAATATAAAATGACCTAATCGTGTGTCTGTTCGCCCTGCCCTAGAAGTTTAATAGTGCATTTTACTCGCCATTTCATGCGCTTTGAGATGCCGCTTATCCAAATACGCTATCTGAAATAGGAGCGACGTAAATTGAACATATGTGATGGAATTTCGCTGAATTCTTATCTTAACCATGATGTAAAATGATCTAATCAGGTCTCTGTTCGCCCTACCCTAGAAGTTTAATAGTGCATTTTACTCGCCATTTAATGCACTTTGAGATACCGCTTAGCCCAATACGCTATCTGAAATAGGAGCGACGTAAGTTGAACAAATGTGATAGAATTACGCTGCATTCTTATATTAACCAAAATATAAAATGATCTGATCGGGTCTCTGATTGCCCTATCATAGAAGGTTAACAGTGCATTTTACTCGCCATTCCACGCGCTTTAACATGCCGCCTATCCCAGTACGCTACCAGAAATAGGAGCGACGTAAGTTGAACAAATGTGATAGAATTACGCTGAATTCTTATATTAACCGTAATATAAAATGATCTAATCGGGTCTCTGTTTGCCTTACCCCAGAAGTTTAATAGTGAATTTTACTCGCCATTCCACGCCCTTTAAGATGCCTCCGAGCCCAGTACGCTATCTGAAATAGGAGCGATGTAAATTGAACAAATGTGATAGAATTTTGCTGAATTCTTAAATTCACCATAATATAAAATGATCTAATCGGGTCTCTGTTTGCCCTACCCTAGAAGTTTAACAGTGCATTTTACTCGCCATTTCATGCGCTTTGAGATGCCGCTTAGCCCAATACGCTATCTGAAATAGGAGGGACGTAAATTGAGCAAATGTGATAGAGTTTCGCTGAATTCCTATATTAACCATGATGTAAAATGATCTAATCAGGTCTCTGTTCGCCCTACCCTAGAAGTTTAATAGTGCATTTTACGCGCCATTTAATGCGCTTTGAGATGCCGCTTAGCCCAATACGCTATCTGAAATAGGAGCGACGTAAGTTGAACAAATGTGATAGAATTACGCTGAATTCTTATATTAACCAAAATATAAAATGATCTAATCGGGTCTCTGATTGCCCTATCATAGAAGGTTAATAGTGCATTTTACTCGCAATTCCACGCGCTTTAACATGCCGCCTAGCCCAGTAGGCTATCTGAAATAGGAGCGACGTAAATTGAACAAATGTGATAGAATTTCGCTGAATTCTTATATTAACCGTAATATAAAATGATCTAATCGGCTATCTGTTCTCCCTACCCTAGAAGATTAATAGTGCATTTTACTCGCCATTTCATGCTCTTTGAGATGCTGCTTAGCCCAATACGCTGTCTGAAATAGGAGCGACGTAAATTGAACAAATGTGATAGATTTACGCTGAATTCTTATATTAACTGCAATATAAAATGATCTATTCGGGTCTCTGTTTGCCCTTCCTAGAAGTTTAACAGTGCATTTTACTCGCCATTTCATGCGCTTTGAGATGCCGCTTAGCCCAATACGCTATCTGAAATAGGAGCGACGTGAATTGAACAAATGTGATAGAATTTCGCTGAATTCTTATATTAACCATAATGTCAAATGATCTAATCGGGTCTCTGTTCGCCCTACCCTAGAAGTTTAATAGTGTATCTTCTCGCCATTTCATGCGCTGTGAGATGCCGCTTAGCCCAATATGCAATCTGAAATGGGAGCGACGTAAATTGAACAAATGTGATAGAATTACGCTGCATTCTTATATTAACCAAAATATAAAATGATCTGATCGGGTCTCTGATTGCCCTATCATAGAAGGTTAACAGTGCATTTTACTCGCCATTCCACGCGCTTTAACATGCCGCCTATCCCAGTACGCTACCAGAAATAGGAGCGACGTAAGTTGAACAAATGTGATAGAATTACGCTGAATTCTTATATTAACCGTAATATAAAATGATCTAATCGGGTCTCTGTTTGCCTTACCCCAGAAGTTTAATAGTGAATTTTACTCGCCATTCCACGCCCTTTAAGATGCCTCCGAGCCCAGTACGCTATCTGAAATAGGAGCGATGTAAATTGAACAAATGTGATAGAATTTTGCTGAATTCTTAAATTCACCATAATATAAAATGATCTAATCGGGTCTCTGTTTGCCCTACCCTAGAAGTTTAACAGTGCATTTTACTCGCCATTTCATGCGCTTTGAGATGCCGCTTATCCCAATACGCTATCTGAAATAGGAGGGACGTAAATTGAGCAAATGTGATAGAGTTTCGCTGAATTCCTATATTAACCATGATGTAAAATGATCTAATCAGGTCTCTGTTCGCCCTACCCTAGAAGTTTAATAGTGCATTTTACGCGCCATTTAATGCGCTTTGAGATGCCGCTTAGCCCAATACGCTATCTGAAATAGGAGCGACGTAAGTTGAACAAATGTGATAGAATTACGCTGAATTCTTATATTAACCAAAATATAAAATGATCTAATCGGGTCTCTGATTGCCCTATCATAGAAGGTTAATAGTGCATTTTACTCGCAATTCCACGCGCTTTAACATGCCGCCTAGCCCAGTAGGCTATCTGAAATAGGAGCGACGTAAATTGAACAAATGTGATAGAATTTCGCTGAATTCTTATATTAACCGTAATATAAAATGATCTAATCGGCTATCTGTTCTCCCTACCCTAGAAGATTAATAGTGCATTTTACTCGCCATTTCATGCGCTTTGAGATGCTGCTTAGCCCAATACGCTGTCTGAAATAGGAGCGACGTAAATTGAACAAATGTGATAGATTTACGCTGAATTCTTATATTAACTGCAATATAAAATGATCTATTCGGGTCTCTGTTTGCCCTTCCTAGAAGTTTAACAGTGCATTTTACTCGCCATTTCATGCGCTTTGAGATGCCGCTTAGCCCAATACGCTATCTGAAATAGGAGCGACGTGAATTGAACAAATGTGATAGAATTTCGCTGAATTCTTATATTAACCATAATGTAAAATGATCTAATCGGGTCTCTCTTCGCCATACCCTAAAAGTTTAATAGTGCATTTTGCTCGCCATTTCATGCGCTTTGAGATGCCGCTTAGCCCAATACGCTATCTGAAATATGAGCGACGTAAATTGAACAAATGTGATAGAATTTCGCTGAATTCTTATATTAACCATAATGTAAAATGATCTAATCGGGTCTCTGTTCGCCCTACCCTAGAAGTTTAATAGTGTATTTTCTCGCCATTTCATGCGCTGTGAGATGCCGCTTAGCCCAATACGCAATCTGAAATGGGAGCGACGTAAATTGAACAAGTGTGATAGAATTTCGCTGAATCCTTATATTAAAAAAAATATAAAATGACCTAATCGGGTCTCTGATTGCCCTATCATAGAAGTTTAATAGTGCATTTTACTCGCCATTTCATGCGCTTTGAGATGCCGCTTAGCCCAATACGCTATCTGAAATAGGAGCGACGTAAATTGAACAAATGTGACAGAATTACGCTAAATTCTTATATTAACCAAAATATAAAATGATCTAATCGGGTCTCTGTTCGCCCTACCCTAGAAGTTTAATAGTGCATTTTACTCGCCATTTCATGCGCTTTGAGATGCCGCTTAGCGCAGTACGCTATCTGAAATACGAGCGACGTAAACTGAACAAATGTGATAGAATTTCGCTGAATTCTTATATTAACCAAAATATAAAATGATCTAATCGGGTCTCTGTTCGCCCTACCCTAGAAGTTTAATAGTGCATTTCACTCGTCAGTCCACGCGCTTTAGGATGCCGCCTAGCCCAGATGGCTATCTGAAATAGGAGCGACGTAAATAGAACAAATGAGGTAGAATTTCGCTGAATTCTTGTATTAACTAAAATATAAAATGATCTAATCGGGTCTCTGATTGCCCTATCATAGAAGTTTAATAGTGCATTTTACTCGCCATTCTACGCGCTTTAAGATGACGCCTAGCGCAGTACGCTATCTGAAATAGGAGCGACGTAAATTGTACAAATGTGATACAATTTCGCTGAATTCTTATATTAATCATAATGTAAAATGATCTAATCGGGTGTCTGTACGCCCTACCCTAGAAGTTTAATAGTTTATTTTACTCGCCATTTCATGCGCTTTGAGATGCCGCTTAGCCCAATACGCTATCTGAAATAGGAGCGACGTAAATTGAACAAATGTGATAGAGTTTCGCTGAATTCTTATATTAACCAAAATATAAAATGATCTAATCGGGTCTCTGATTGCCCTATCATAGAAGTTTAATAGTGCATTTTACACGCCATTCCACGCGCTTTAAGATGACGTCTAGCGCAGTACGCTATCTGAAATCGGAGCGACGTAAATTGAACAAATGTGATAGAATTACACTGAATTCTTATATTAACCGTAATATAAAATGATCTAATCGGGTCACTGATCGCCCTACCCTCGAAGTTTAATAGTGCATTTCACTCGACATTTCATGCGCTTTGAGATGCCGCTTAGCCCAATGCGCTATCTGAAATAGGAGCGACGTAAATTGAACAAATGTGATAGAATTTCGCTGAATTCTTATATTAACCAAAATATAAAATGATCTAATCGGGTCTCTGATTGCCCTATCATAGAAGTTAATTAGAGAATTTTACTCGCCATTCCACGCGCTTTAAGATGCCGCCTAGCCCAGTACGCTATCTGAAATAGGAGCGACGTGAATTGAACAAATGTGATAGAATTTCGCTTAATTCCTATATTAACCAAAATATAACATTATCTAATCGGGTCTCTGTTCGGCCTACACTAGAAGTTTAAAAGTACATTTCACTCGTCATGTCATGCGCTTTGAGATGCCGCTTAGCCCAATACGGTATCTGAAATAGGAGCGACGTAAATTGAACAAATGTGGTAGAATTACGCTGAATTCTTATATTAACCAAAATATAAAATGATCTAATCGGGTCTCTGATTGCCCTATCATACAAGGTTAATAGTGCACTTTACCCGCCATTCTACGCGCTTTAAGATGCCGCCTAGCCCAGTTGGCTATCTGAAATAGGAGCGACGTAAATAGAACAAATCTGATAGAATTTCGCTGAATTCTTATATTAACCATAATGTAAAATGATCTAATCGGGTCTCTGTTCGCCATACCCTAGAAGTTTAATAGTGCATTTCACTCGTCATTCCACGCGCTTTAGGATGCCGCCTAGCCCAGTTGGCTATCTGAAATAGGAGCGACGTAAATAGAACAAATGTGGTAGAATTTCGCTGAATTCTTATATTAACTAAAATATAAAATGATCTAATCGGGTCTCTGATTGCCCTATCATACAAGGTTAATAGTGCACTTTACCCGCCTTTCTACGCGCTTTAAGATGCCGCTTAGCCCAGTAGGCTATCTGAAATAGGAGCGACGTAATTGGAACAAATGTGATAGAATTACGCTGAATTCTTATATTAACCGCAATATAAAATGATCTAATCAGGTCTCTGTTCGCCCTACCCTAGAAGTTTAATAGTGCATTTTGCTCGCCATTTCATGCGCTTTGAGATGCCGCTTAGCGCAATACGCTATCTGAAATTTGAGCGACGTAAATTGAACAAATGTGATAGAATTTCGCTGAATTCTTATATCAACCATAATGTAAAATGATCTAATCGGGTCTCTGTTCGCCCTATCCTAGAAGTTTAATAGTGTATTTTCTCGCCATTTCATGCGCTGTGAGATGCCGCTTAGCCCAATACGCAATCTGACATGGGAGCGACGTAAATTGAACAAATGTGATAGAATTTCGCTTAATTCTTATATTAACCAAAATATAAAATTATCTAATCGGGACTATGTTCGGCCTACACTAGAAGTTTAATAGTGCATTTCACTCGCCCTTCCACGCGCTTTTGGATCCCGCCTAGCCCAGTAGGCTATCTGAAATAGGAGCGACGTTAATTGAACAAATGTGATAGAATTTCGCTTAATTCTTATATTAACCGTAATATAAAATGACCTAATCGTGTGTCTGTTCGCCCTGCCCTAGAAGTTTAATAGTGCATTTTACTCGCCATTTCATGCGCTTTGAGATGCCGCTTATCCAAATACGCTATCTGAAATAGGAGCGACGTAAATTGAACATATGTGATGGAATTTCGCTGAATTCTTATCTTAACCATGATGTAAAATGATCTAATCAGGTCTCTGTTCGCCCTACCCTAGAAGTTTAATAGTGCATTTTACTCGCCATTTAATGCACTTTGAGATACCGCTTAGCCCAATACGCTATCTGAAATAGGAGCGACGTAAGTTGAACAAATGTGATAGAATTACGCTGCATTCTTATATTAACCAAAATATAAAATGATCTGATCGGGTCTCTGATTGCCCTATCATAGAAGGTTAACAGTGCATTTTACTCGCCATTCCACGCGCTTTAACATGCCGCCTATCCCAGTACGCTACCAGAAATAGGAGCGACGTAAGTTGAACAAATGTGATAGAATTACGCTGAATTCTTATATTAACCGTAATATAAAATGATCTAATCGGGTCTCTGTTTGCCTTACCCCAGAAGTTTAATAGTGAATTTTACTCGCCATTCCACGCCCTTTAAGATGCCTCCGAGCCCAGTACGCTATCTGAAATAGGAGCGATGTAAATTGAACAAATGTGATAGAATTTTGCTGAATTCTTAAATTCACCATAATATAAAATGATCTAATCGGGTCTCTGTTTGCCCTACCCTAGAAGTTTAACAGTGCATTTTACTCGCCATTTCATGCGCTTTGAGATGCCGCTTATCCCAATACGCTATCTGAAATAGGAGGGACGTAAATTGAGCAAATGTGATAGAGTTTCGCTGAATTCCTATATTAACCATGATGTAAAATGATCTAATCAGGTCTCTGTTCGCCCTACCCTAGAAGTTTAATAGTGCATTTTACGCGCCATTTAATGCGCTTTGAGATGCCGCTTAGCCCAATACGCTATCTGAAATAGGAGCGACGTAAGTTGAACAAATGTGATAGAATTACGCTGAATTCTTATATTAACCAAAATATAAAATGATCTAATCGGGTCTCTGATTGCCCTATCATAGAAGGTTAATAGTGCATTTTACTCGCAATTCCACGCGCTTTAACATGCCGCCTAGCCCAGTAGGCTATCTGAAATAGGAGCGACGTGAATTGAACAAATGTGATAGAATTTCGCTGAATTCTTATATTAACCATAATGTAAAATGATCTAATCGGGTCTCTGTTCGCCCTACCCTAGAAGTTTAATAGTGTATTTTCTCGCCATTTCATGCGCTGTGAGATGCCGCTTAGCCCAATACGCAATCTGAAATGGGAGCGACGTAAATTGAACAAGTGTGATAGAATTTCGCTGAATCCTTATATTAAAAAAAATATAAAATGACCTAATCGGGTCTCTGATTGCCCTATCATAGAAGTTTAATAGTGCATTTTACTCGCCATTTCATGCGCTTTGAGATGCCGCTTAGCCCAATACGCTATCTGAAATAGGAGCGACGTAAATTGAACAAATGTGACAGAATTACGCTAAATTCTTATATTAACCAAAATATAAAATGATCTAATCGGGTCTCTGTTCGCCCTACCCTAGAAGTTTAATAGTGCATTTTACTCGCCATTTCATGCGCTTTGAGATGCCGCTTAGCGCAGTACGCTATCTGAAATACGAGCGACGTAAACTGAACAAATGTGATAGAATTTCGCTGAATTCTTATATTAACCAAAATATAAAATGATCTAATCGGGTCTCTGTTCGCCCTACCCTAGAAGTTTAACAGTGCATTTCACTCGTCAGTCCACGCGCTTTAGGATGCCGCCTAGCCCAGATGGCTATCTGAAATAGGAGCGACGTAAATAGAACAAATGAGGTAGAATTTCGCTGAATTCTTGTATTAACTAAAATATAAAATGATCTAATCGGGTCTCTGATTGCCCTATCATAGAAGTTTAATAGTGCATTTTACACGCCATTCCACGCGCTTTAAGATGACGTCTAGCGCAGTACGCTATCTGAAATCGGAGCGACGTAAATTGAACAAATGTGATAGAATTACACTGAATTCTTATATTAACCGTAATATAAAATGATCTAATCGGGTCACTGATCGCCCTACCCTCGAAGTTTAATAGTGCATTTCACTCGACATTTCATTTGCTTTGAGATGCCGCTTAGCCCAATGCGCTATCTGAAAGAGGAGCGACGTAAATTGAACAAATGTGATAGAATTTCGCTGAATTCTTATATTAACCAAAATATAAAATGATCTAATCGGGTCTCTGATTGCCCTATCATAGAAGTTAATTAGAGAATTTTACTCGCCATTCCACGCGCTTTAAGATGCCGCCTAGCCCAGTACGCTATCTGAAATAGGAGCGACGTGAATTGAACAAATGTGATAGAATTTCGCTTAATTCCTATATTAACCAAAATATAACATTATCTAATCGGGTCTCTGTTCGGCCTACACTAGAAGTTTAATAGTACATTTCACTCGTCATGTCATGCGCTTTGAGATGCCGCTTAGCCCAATACGGTATCTGAAATAGGAGCGACGTAAATTGAACATATGTGATAGAATTTCGCTGAATTCTTATATTAACCATGATGTAAAATGATCTAATCAGGTCTCTGTTCGCCCCACCCTAGAAGTTTAATAGTGCATTTTACTCGCCATTTAATGCGCTTTGAGATGCCGCTTAGCCCAACACGCTATCTGAAATAGGAGCGACGTAAATTGAACAAATGTGATAGAGTTTCGCTGAATTCTTATATTAACCAAAATATAAAATGATCTAATCGGGTCTCTGATTGCCCTATCATAGAAGTTTAATAGTGCATTTTTCTCGCCATTCCACGCGCTTTAAGATGACGTCTAGCGCAGTACGCTATCTGAAATCGGAGCGACGTAAATTGAACAAATGTGATAGAATTACACTGAATTCTTATATTAACCGTAATATAAAATGATCTAATCGGGTCACTGATCGCCCTAACCTCGAAGTTTAATAGTGCATTTTACTCGCCATTTCATGCGCTTTAGGATCCCGCCTAGCCCAGTAGGCTATCTGAAATAGGAGCGACGTAAATTGAACAAATGTGATAGAATTTCGCTGAATTCTTAAATTAACCATAATATAAAATGATCTAATCAGGTCCCTGTCTACCCTACCCTACAAGTTTAATAGTGCATTTCACTCGACATTTCATGCGCTTTGAGATGCCGCTTAGCCCAATGCGCTATCTGAAATAGGAGCGACGTAAATTGAACAAATGTGATAGAATTTCGCTGAATTCTTATATTAACCAAAATATAAAATGATCTAATCGGGTCTCTGATTGCCCTATCATAGAAGTTAATTAGAGAATTTTACTCGCCATTCCACGCGCTTTAAGATGCCGCCTAGCCCAGTACGCTATCTGAAATAGGAGCGACGTAAATTGAACAAATGTGGTAGAATTACGCTGAATTCTTATATTAACCAAAATATAAAATGATCTAATCGGGTCTCTGATTGCCCTATCATACAAGGTTAATAGTGCACTTTACCCGCCATTCTACGCGCTTTAAGATGCCGCCTAGCCCAGTTGGCTATCTGAAATAGGAGCGACGTAAATAGAACAAATCTGATAGAATTTCGCTGAATTCTTATATTAACCATAATGTAAAATGATCTAATCGGGTCTCTGTTCGCCATACCCTAGAAGTTTAATAGTGCATTTCACTCGTCATTCCACGCGCTTTAGGATGCCGCCTAGCCCAGTTGGCTATCTGAAATAGGAGCGACGTAAATAGAACAAATGTGGTAGAATTTCGCTGAATTCTTATATTAACTAAAATATAAAATGATCTAATCGGGTCTCTGATTGCCCTATCATACAAGGTTAATAGTGCACTTTACCCGCCATTCTACGCGCTTTAAGATGCCGCCTAGACCAGTAGGCTATCTGAAATAGGAGCGACGTAATTGGAACAAATGTGATAGAATTACGCTGAATTCTTATATTAACCGCAATATAAAATGATGTAATCGGGTCTCTGTTTACCCTACCCTAGAAGTATAATAGTGCATTTTTCTCGCCATTTCATGCGCTTTAAGATGCCGCCTAGCCCAGTACGCTGTCTGAAATAGGAGCGACTTAAATTGAACAAATGTGATAGAATTACGCTGAATTCTTATATTAACCAAAATATAAAATGATCTAATCAGGTCCCTGTCTGCCCTACCCTACAAGTTTAATAGTGCATTTCACTCGACATTTCATGCGCTTTGAGATGCCGCTTAGCCCAATGCGCTATCTGAAATAGGAGCGACGTAAATTGAACAAATGTGATAGAATTTCGCTGAATTCTTATATTAACCATAATGTCAAATGATCTAATCGGGTCTCTGTTCGCCCTACCCTAGAAGTTTAATAGTGTATTTTCTCGCCATTTCATGCGCTGTGAGATGCCGCTTAGCCCAATATGCAATCTGAAATGGGAGCGACGTAAATTGAACAAATGTGATAGAATTTCGCTGAATTCTTATATTAAACAAAATATAAAACGATCTAATCGGGTCTCTGATTGCCCTATCATAGAAGTTTAATAGTGCATTTTACTCGCCATTCCACGCGCTTTAAGATGCCGCCCAGCGCAGTACGCTACCTGAAATAGGAGCGACGTAAATTGAACAAATGTGATAGAATTTTGCTGAATTCTTAAATTAACCATAATGTAAAATGATCTAATCGTGTCTCTGTTTGCCTTACCCTAGAAGTTTAATAGTGCATTTTACTCGCCATTTCATGTGCTTTGAGATGCCGCTTAGCCCAATATGCTATCTGAAATGGGCGCGACGTAAATTGAACAAATGTGATAGAATTTCGCTGAATTCTTAAATTAACCATAATATAAAATGATATAATCGGGTCACTGTTTGCCCTACCCTAGAAGTTTAATAGTGCATTTTACTCGACATTTCATGCGCTTTGAGATACATCTTAGCCCAATACGCTATCTGTAATAGGAGCGACGTAAATTGAACAAATGTGATAGAATTTCGCTGAAATCTTATATTAACCTTAATGTAAAGTGATCTAATCGGGTCTCTGTTCACTCTACCCTAGAAGTTGAGTAGTGCATTTTCCTCGATATTCCACGCGCTTTAAGATGCCGCCTAGCCCAGTACGCTATCAGAAAGAGGAGCGACGTAAATTGAACAAATGTGATAGAATTACGCTGAATTCTTATATTAACCGTAATATAAAATGATCTAATCGGGTCTCTCATTGCCCTATCATAGAAGTTTAATAGTGTATTTTACTCGCCATTCCACGCGGTTTAAGATGCCGCCTAGCCCAGTACGCTATGTGAAATAGGAGCGACGTAAATTGAACAAATGGGATAGAATTTCGCTGAATTCTTGTATTAACCAAAATATAAAATGATCTAATCGGGCCTCTGATTGCCCTATCATAGAAGTTTGATAGTGCATTATACTTGCCATTCCACGCGCTTTAAGATGCCGCCTAGCCCAGTACGCTATCTGAAATAGGAGCGACGTAAATTGAACAAATGTGATAGAATTACGCTGAATTCTTATATTATCCGCAATATAAAATGATATAATCGGGTCTCTGTTTGCCTTACCCTAGAAGTTTCATAGTGCATTTTACTCGCCATTTCTGGCGCTTTGAGATGCCGCTTAGGCCAATACGCTATCTGAAATAGGAGCGACGTAAATTGAACAAATGTGATAGAATTACGCTGAATTCTTATATTAACCGTAATATAAAATGATCTAATCGGGTCTCTCATTGCCCTATCATAGAAGTTTAATAGTGCATTTTACTCGCCATTCCACGCGCTTTAAGATGCCGCCTAGCCCAGTACGCTATGTGAAATAGGAGCGACGTAAATTAAACAAATGGAATAGAATTTTGCTGAATTCTTAAATCAACAATAGTATAAAATGATCGAATCGGGACTCTGATTGCCCTATCATAGAAGTTTAGTAGTGCATTTTACTCGCCCTTCCACGCGCTTTAAGATGCCGCCTAGCCCAGTATGCTATCTGAAATAGGAGCGACGTAAATTGAACAAATGTGATAGAATTTCGCTGAATTCTTATATTAACCTTAATGTAAAATGATCTAATCGGGTCTCTGTTCGCCCTACCCTAGAAGTTGAGTAGTGCATTTTCCTCGAAATTCCTCGCGCTTTAAGATGCCGCCTAGCCCAGTACGCTATCAGAAAGAGGAACGACGTAAATTGAACAAATGTGGTAGAATTTTGCTTAATTCTTAAATTAACCATAATATAAAATGATCTAATCGGGTCTCTGTTTGCCCTACCCTAGACGTTTAATAGTGCATTTTACTCGCCATTTCATGCGCTTTGAGGTGCCGCTTAGCCCAATACGCTATCTGAAATATGAGCGACGTAAATTGAACAAATGTGATAGAATTTTGTTGAATTCTTATATTAACCAAAATATAAAATGATCTAATCGGGTCTCTGATTGCCCTATCATACAAGTTTAATAGTGCAGTTTACTCGCCATTCCACGCGCTTTAAGATGCCGCCTAGCCCAGTACGCTATCTGAAATAGGAACGACGTAAATTGAACAAATGTGACAGAATTTCGCTGAATCCTTATATTAACCAAAATATAAAATGATCTAATCGGGTCTCTGATTCCCTATCATAGAAGTTTAATAGTGCATTTTACTCGTCATTCCACGCGCTTTAAGATGCGGCCTAGCCCAGTGCGCTATCTGAAATAGGAGCGATGTAAATTGAACAAATGTGATAGAATTTTGCTGAATTCTTAAATTAACCATAATATAAAATGATCTAATCGGGTCTATGTTTGCCCTACCCTAGACGTTTAATAGTGCATTTTACTCGCCATTTCATGCGCTTTGAGGTGCCGCTTAGCCCAATACGCTATCTGAAATAGGAGCGACGTAAATTCAACAAATGTGATAGATTTTCGCTGAATTATTATATTAACCAAAATATAAAATGATTTAATCGGGTCTCTGCTTGCCCTACCCGAGAAGTTTAATAGTGCATTTTACTCGCCATTCCACGCGCTTTAAGATGCCGCCTAGCCCAGTACGCTATCTGAAATAGGAGTGACGTAAATTGAACAAATGTGATAGAATTTTGCTGAGTTCTTATATTAACCAAAATATAAAATGATCTAATCGGGTCTCTGATTGCCCTATCATACAAGTTTAATAGTGCATTTTGCTGGCCATTCCACGCGCTTTAAGATGCCGCCTAGCCCAGTACGCTATCTGAAATAGGAGCGATGTAAATTGAACAAATGTGATAGAATTTTGTTGAATTCTTAAATTAACCATAATATAAAATGCTCTAATGGGGTCTATGTTTGCCCTACCATAGAAGATTAATAGTGAATTTTACTCGCCATGTCATGCTCTTTGAGATGCCGCTTAGCCCAATACGCTATCAGAAATAGGAGCGACGTAAATTGAACAAATGTGATAGAATTACGCTGAATTCTTATATTAACCAAAATATAAAATGATCTAATCGGGTCTCTGATTGCCCTATCATAGAAGGTTAATTGTGCATTTTACTCGCCATTCCACGCGCTTTAAGATGCCGCCTAGCCCAGTAGGCTATCTGAAATAGGAGCGACGTAAATTGAACAAATGTGATAGAATTTTGCTGAATTCTGAAATTAACCATAACATAAAATGATCTAATCGGGTCTCTGTCTGCCCTACCCTAGAAGTATGATAGTGCATTTTACTCGCCATTTCATGCGCTTTGAGATGCCGCTTAGCCCAATACGCTATCTGAAATAGGAGCGACGCAAATTGAACAAATGTAATAGAATTTCGCTGAATTCTTATATTAAACAAAATATAAAATGATCTACTCGGGTCTCTGTTTGCCTCACCCTAGAAGTCTAATAGTGCATTGTAATCGCCATACCACGCACTTTAAGATGCCGCCTAGCGCAGCACGCTATCTGTAATAGGATCGACGTACATTGAACAAATGTGATAGAATTTCGCTGAATTCTTATATTAACCATAACGTAAAATGATCTAATCGGGTCTCTGTTCGCCCTACCCTAGAAGTTTAATAGTGCATTTCACTCGTCATTTCATGCGCTTTGAGATGCCGCTTAGCCCAACACGCTATCTGAAATAGGAGCGACGTAAATTGAACAAATGTGATAGAATTTCGCTGAATTCTTATATTAACCAAAATATAAAATGATCTAATCGGGTCTCTGATTGCCCTATCATAGAAGTTTAATAGTGCATTTTACTCGACATTCCACGCGCTTTAAGATGCCGCCTAGCACAGTACGCTATCTGAAATAGGAGCGACCTTAATTGAACAAATGTGATAGAATTTCGCAGAATTCTTAAATTAACCATAATATAAAATGATCTAATCGGGTCTCTGTCTGCCGTACCCTAGAAGTTTAATAGTGCATTTTGCTCGCCATGTCATTCGCTTTGAGATGCCGCTTAGCCCAACACGCTATCTGAAATAGGAGCGACGTAAATTGAACAAATGTGATAGAATTTCGCCGAATTCTTATATTAACCAAAATATAAAATGATCTAATCGGGTCTCTGATTGCCCTATCATAGAAGTTTAATAGTGCATTTTAGTCGCCAGTCCACGCGCTTTAAGATGCCGCCTAGCCCAGTACGCTATCTGAAATAGGAGTGACGTGAATTGAACAAATGTGATAGACTTTCCCTGAATTCTTAAATTGACCATAATATAAAATGATCTAATCGGGTCTCTGTTTGCCCTACCCTAGAAGTTTAATAGTGCATTTTGCTCGCCACGTCATGCGCTTTGAGATGCCGCTTAGCCCAATACGCTATCTGAAATAGGAGCGACGTAAATTGAACAAATGTGATAGAATTACGCTGCATTCTTATATTAATCATAATATAAGATGACCTAATCGGGTGTCTGATTGCTCTATCCGAGAAGTTTTGTAGTGCATTTTACTCGACATATCATGCGCTTTAAGATGCCACCTAGCCCAAAACGCTATCTGAAATAGGGGCGACGTAAATTGAACAAATGTAATAGAATTTCGCTAAATTCATAAATTAACCATAATATAAAATGATCTAATCGGGTCTCTGTTTGCCCTACCCTAGAAGCTTAAGAGTGCATTTTACTCGTCATTTCATGCGCTTTAAGATGCCATCTAGCCCAATACGCTATCTGAAATAGGAGCGACGTAACTTGAACAAATGTGATAGAATTTCGCTGAATTCTTAAATTAACCATAATATAAAATCATCTAATCATGTCTCTGTTTGACCTACCCTAGAAGTTTAATAGTGCATTTTACTCGTCATTCCATGTGCTTTAAGGTGCCACGTAGCCCAATACGCAATCTGAAATAGTGGCGACGTAAATTGAACAGATGTGATAAAATTACGCTGCATTCTTATATTAACCATAATATAATACGATATACTCGGGTCTCTGATTGCCCTATCATAGAAGATTAATAGTGCAATTTACTCGTGATTTCATGCGCTTTAAGATGTCACGTAGCCCTATACGCTATCTGAAATAGGGGCGACGTAAATTGAACAGATGTGATAAAATTACGCTACATTCTTATATTAACCATAATATAATACGATATATTCGGGTCTCTGATTGCCCTATCATAGAAGTTTAACAGTGCATTTTACGCGCCATTTCATTCGCTTTAAGGTGCCGTTTAGCCCAATACGCTATCTGAAATAGGGGCGACGTAAATTGATCAAATGTGATAAAATTACGCTGAATTCTTATATTAACAATAATATAAAATGATCTAATCGGGTCTCCGATTGCCCTATCCTAGGAGTTTAGTAGTGCATTATACTCGACATGTCATGCGCATTAACATGCCGCTTAGACCAATACGCTATCTGAAATAGGAGCGACGTAAATTGAACAAATGTGATAGAGTTACCCTGTATTCTGATATTAACCATAATATAAAATGATCTAATCGGATCTCTGATTGCCCTATCATAGAAGTTTAATAGTGCATTTTACTCGTCATTTCATGCGCTTTATGGTGCCGCTTAGCCCAACACGCTATCTGAAATTGGAGCTACGTAAATTGAACGAGTGTGATAGAGTTACGCTGAATTCTTAAAATAACCATAATATACAGTGATCTGATCGGGTCTCTGTTTGCCGTACCCTAGAAGTTTAGTAGTGCATTTTACTCGCCATTCCAGGCGCTTTAAGATGCCGCCTAGCCCAGAACGCTATCTGAAACAGGTGCGACGTAAGTTGAACAAATGTGACAGAATTACGCTGGATTCGTATATTAACCTTAATGTAAAATGATCTAATCGGGTCTCTGTTCGCCCTACCCTAGAAGTTTAATAGTGCATTTCACTCGCCATTTCATGCCCTTTGAGATGACGCTTAGCCCAATACGCTACCTGAAATAGGAGCGACGTAAATTGAACAAATGTGATAGAATTTTGCCGAATTCTTATATTAACCAAAATATAAAATGACCTAATCGTCTCTCTGATTGCCCTTTCATAGAAGTTTAATAGTGCATTTTACTCGCCATTCCACGCGCTTTAAGATGCCGCCTGTCCCAGTACGCTATCTGAAATAGGAGCGACGCAAATTGAACAAATGTGATAGAATTACGCTGAATTCTCATATTAACCATAATATAAAATGATCTAATCGGGTCTCTGTTTGCCCTACCCTTGAAGTTTAATAGTGCATTTTACTCGCCATTTCATGCGCTTTAAGATGCCGCTTAGCCCAATACGCTATCAGAAATAGGAGCGACGTAAATTGAACAAATGTGATAGAATTTCGCTGAATTTTTAAATTAACCATAATATAAAATGATCTAATCGGGTCTCTGTTTGCTCTACCCTAGAAGCTTATTAGTGCATTTTACTCGCCATTCCAGGCGCTTTAAGATGCCGCCTAGCCCAGAACGCTATCTGAAACAGGTGCGACGTAAGTTGAACAAATGTGACAGAATTACGCTGGATTCGTATATCAACCGTAATATAAAATGATCTAATCGGGTCTCTGATTTCCCTTTCATAGAAGTTTAATAGTGCATTTTACTCGCCATTTTATGCGCTTTGAGATGCCGCTGAGCCCAATACGCTATCTGTAATAGGAGCGACGTAAATTGAACAAATGTGAGAATTTCGCTGAATTCTTATATTAACCAAAATATAGAAAGATCTAATCAGGTCTCTGATTGCCCTATCATAGAAGGTTAATTGTGCATTTTACTCGCCACTCCAAGCGCTTTAAGATGTCGCCTAGCCCAGTATGCTATCTGAAATAGGAGCGACGTAAATTGAACAAATGTGATAGAATTACGCTGAATTCTTATATTAACCGTAATAAAAAAAGATCTAATCGGGTCTCTGTTTGCCTTACCCCTGAAGTTTAATAGTGCATTTTACTCGCCATCTCATGCGCTTTAAGATGCCGCTTAGCCCAATACGCTATCAGAAATAGGAGCGACGTAAATTGAACAAATGTGATAGAATTTCGCTGAATTCTTAAATTAACCATAATATAAAATGATCTAATCGGGTCTCTGTTTGCCCTACCCTAGAAGTTTATTAGTGCATTTTACTCGCCATTCCAGGCGCTTTAAGATACCGCCTAGCCCAGTACGCTATCTGAAACAGGTGCGACGTAAGTTGAACAAATGTGACAGAATTACGCTGGATTCGTATATTAAGCGTAATATAAAATGATCTAATCGGGTCACTGATTGCCCTTCCATAGAAGTTTAATAGTGCATTTTACTCGCCATTTCATGCGCTTTGAGATGCCGCTGAGCCCAATACGCTATCTGTAATAGGAGCGACGTAAATTGAACAAATGTGAGAATTTCGCTGAATTCTTATATTAACCTTAATGTAAAATGATCTAATCGGCTCTCTGTTCGCCTTACCCTACAAGTTTAATAGTGCATTTTACTCGCTATTTCATGCGCTTTGAGATGCCGCTTAGCCCAATACGCTATCTGTAATAGGAGCGACGTAAATTGAACAAATGTGATAGAATTTCGCTGAATTCTTAAATTGAACCATAATATAAAATGATCTAATCGGGTCTCTGTTTGCCCTACGCTAGAAGTTTAATATTGCCTTTTACTCGCCATTTCATGTGCTTTGAGATGCCGCTTAGTCCAATGCGCTATCTGAAATAGGAGCGATGTAAATTGAACAAATGTGATAGAATTTCGCTGAATTCTTTTATTAACCAAAATATAAAATGATCTAATCGGGTCTCTGATTGCCCTATCATAGAAGTTTAATAGTGCATTTTACTCGACATGCCATGCGCTTTAAGATGCCGCCTAGCCCAGTACGCTATCTGAAATAGGAGCGACGTAAATTGAACAAATGTGATAGAATTTCGCTGAATTCTTAAATTGAACCATAATATAAAATGATCTAATCGGGACTCTGTTTGCCCTACGCTAGAAGTTTAATATTGCCTTTTACTCGCCATTTCATGTGCTTTGAGATGCCGCTTAGTCCAATGCGCTATCTGAAATAGGAGCGATGTAAATTGAACAAATGTGATAGAATTTCGCTGAATTCTTTTATTAACCAAAATATAAAATGATCTAATCGGGTCTCTGATTGCCCTATCATAGAAGTTTAATAGTGCATTTTACTCGACATGCCATGCGCTTTAAGATGCCGCCTAGCCCAGTACGCTATCTGAAATAGGAGCGACGTAAATTGAACAAACGTGATAGAATTTGCCTGAATTCTTAAATTAACCATAACATAAAATGATCTAATCGGGTCTCTGTTTGCCCTACCCTAGAAGTTTAATAGTGCATTTTACGCGCCATTTCTTGCGCTTTGAGATGCCGCTTAGCCCAATACGCTATCTGACATATGGGCGACATAAATTGAACAAATGTGATAGAATTTCGCTGAATTCATATATTAATCTTAATGAAAAATGATCTAATCGGGTCTCTGTTTGCCCTACCCTAGAAGTTTAATAGTGCATTTAACTCGTCATTTCATGCGCTTTGAGATGCCGCTTAGCCCAATACGCTATCTGACATATGGGCGACGTAAATTGAACAAATGTGATAGAATTTCGCTGAATTCTTATATTAACCAAAATATAAAATGATATAATCGGGTCTCTGATTGCCCTATCATAGAAGTTGAATAGTATATTTTCCTCCCCATTCCACGCGCTTTAAAATGCCGCCTAGCCCACTACGCTATCTGAAATAGGAGCGACGTTAATTGAACAAATGTGATAGAATTTCGCAGAATTCTTTAATTAACCATAATATAAAATGATCTAATCGTGTCTCTGTTTGCCCTACCCTAGAAGTTTAATAATGCATTTCACTCGTTATTTCATGCGCTTTGATATGCCGCTTAGCCCAATACGCTATCTAAAATAGGAGCGATGTAAATTGAACAAATGTGATAGAATTTCCCTGAATTCTTAAATTATCCATAATATAAAATGATCTAATCGGGTCTCTGTCTGCCCTACCCTAGAAGTTTAATAGTGCATTTTGCTCGCCATGTCATTCGCTTTGAGATGCCGCTTAGCCCAATACGCTATCTGAAATAGGAGCGACGTAAATTGAACAAATGTGATAGAATTTCGCCGAATTCTTATATTAACCAAAATATAAAATGATCTAATCGGGTCTCTGATTGCCCTATCATAGAAGTTTAATAGTGCATTTTACTCGCCATTCCACGCGCTTTAAGATGCCGCCTAGCCCAGTACGCTATCTGAAATAGGAGCGACGTAAATTGAACAAATGTGATAGAATATCGCCGAATTCTTATATTAACCATATTATAAAATGGTCTATTCGGGTCTCTGTTTGCCCTACCCTAGAAGTTTAATAGTGCATTTTACTCGCCATTTCATGCGCTTTGAGATGCCGCTTAGCCCAATATGCTATCTGAAATTGGAGCGACGTAAATTGAACAAATGTGATAGAATTTCCCTGAATTCTTATATTAACCTTAATGTAAAATGATCTAATCGGGTCTCTGTTCGCCCTACCCTAGAAGTTTAATAGTGCATCTCACTCGTCATTTCATGCGCTTTGAGATGCCGCATAGCCCAATACGCTATCTGAAATAGGAGCGACGTAAATTGAACAAATGTGATAGAATTTCGCCGAATTCTTATATTAACCAAAATATAAAATGATCTAATCAGGTCTCTGATTGCCCTATCATAGAAGTTTAATAGTCCATATTATTCGCCATTCCACGCGCTTTAAGATGCCGCCTAGCCCAGTACGCTATCTGAAATAGGAGCGACGTAAATTGAACAAATGTAATAGAATATCGCTGAATTCTTATATTAACCAAAATATAAACTGATCTAATCGGGTCTCTGATTGCCCTATCATAGAAGTTTAATAGTGCATATTATTCGCCATTCCACGCGCTTTAAGATGCCGCCTAGCCCAGTACGCTATCTGAAATAGGAGCGACGTAAATTGAACATATGTGATAGAATTTCCCTGAATTCTTATATTAACCTTAATGTAAAATGATCTAATCGGGTCCCTGATTGCCGTATCATAGAAGTTGAATAGTATATTTTCCTCCCCATTCCACGCGCTTTAAGATGCCGCCTAGCCCACTACGCTATCTGAAATAGGAGCGACGTAAATTGAACAAATGTGATAGAATTTTGCTGAATTCTTAAATTAACCATAATATAAAATGATCTAATCGGGTCTCTGTTTGCCCTACCCTAGAAGTTTAATAGTGCATTTTACTCGCCATTTCATGCGCATTGAGATGCCGTTTAGCCCATTACGCTATCTGAAATAGGAGCGACGTAAATTGAACAAATGTGAGAGAATTTCCCTGAATTCTTATATTAACCAAAATATAAAATGATCTAATCGGGTCTCTGATTGCCCTATCATAGAAGTTTAATAGTGCATTTTACTCGTTATTCCATGCGCTTTGATATGCCGCTTAGCCCAATACGCTATCTGAAATAGGAGCGATGTAAATTGAGCAAATGTGATAGAATTTCGCTGAATTCTTATATTAAGCTTAAAGTAAAATCATTTAATCGGGTCTCTGTTCGCCCTACCCAAGAAGTTTAATAGTGCATTTCACTCGTCATTTCGTGCGCTTTGAGATGCCGCTTAGCCCAATCAGCTGTCTGAAATAGGAGCGACGTAAATTGAACAAATGTGATAGAATTTCGCTGAATTCTTATATTAATCAAAATATAAAATGATCTAATCGGGTCTCTGATTGCCCTATCATAGAAGTTGAATAGTATATTTTCCTCCCCATTCTACGCGCTTTAAGATGCCGCCTTGCCCACTACGCTATCTGAAATAGGAGCGACGTAAATTGAACAAATGTGATAGACTTTCCCTGAATTCTTAAATTAACCATAATTTAAAATGATCTAATCGGGTCTCTGCTTGCCCTACCCTAGAAGTTTAATAGTGCATTTTGCTCGCCATGTCATGCGCTTTGAGATGCCGCTTAGCCCAATACGCTAACTGAAATAGGAGCGACGTAAATTGAACAAATGTGATAGAATTTCGCCGAATTCTTATATTAACCAAAATATAAAATGATCTAATCGGGTCTCTGATTGCCCTATCATAGAAGTTTAATAGTGCATTTTACTCGCCATTCCACGCGCTTTAAGATGCCGCCTAGCCCAGTACGCTATCTGAAGTAGGAGCGACGTTAATTGAACAAATGTGATAGAATTTCGCAGAATTCTTAAATTAACCATAATATAAAATGATCTAATCGGGTCTCTGTTTGCCCTACACTAGAAGTTTAATAATGCCTTTTACTCGTTATTTCATGCGCTTTGATATGCAGCTTAGCCCAATACGCTATCTGAAATAGGAGCGATGTAAATTGAGCAAATGTGATAGAATTTCGCTGAATTCTTATATTGACCTTAAAGTAAAATGATTTAATCGGGTCTCTGTTCGCCCTACGGTAGAAGTTTAATAGTGCATTTCACTCGTCATTTCATACGCTTTGAGATGCCGCTTAGCCCAATTAGCTATCTGAAATAGGAGCGACGTAAATTGAACAAATGTGATAGAATTTCGCCGAATTCTTATATTTACCAAAATATAAAATGATCTAATCAGGTCTCTGATTGCCCTATCATAGAAGTTTCATAGTGCATTTTACTCTCCATTCCACGCCTTTTAAGATGCCGCCTAGTCCAGTACGCTATCTGAAATAGGAGCGACGTAAATTGAACAAATGTGATAGAATTTCCCTGAATTCTTATATTAACCTTAATGTAAAATGATCTAATCGGGTCTCTATTCGCCCTACCCTAGAAGTTTAATAGTGCATTTCACTCGTCATTTCATGCGCTTTGAGATGCCGCTTAGCCCAATACGCTATCTGAAATAGGAGTGACGTAAATTGAACAAATGTGATAGAATTTCGCTGAATTCTTATATTAACCAAAATATAAAATGATCTAATCGGATCTCTGATTGCCCCATCATAGAAGTTTAGTAGTGCATTTTACTCGCCATTCCACGCGCTTTAAGATGCCGCCTAGACCAGTACGCTATCTGAAATAGGAGCGACGTAAATTGAACAAATGTGATAGAATTTGCTGAATTCTTAAATTAACCATAATATAAAATGGTCTATTCGGGTCTCTGTTTGCCCTACCCTAGAAGTTTAATAGTGCATTTTACTCGCCATTTCATGCGCTTTGAGGTGCCGCTTAGCACAATACGCTATCTGAAATTGGACCTACGTAAACTGAACAAGTGTGATAAAGTTTTGCTGAATTCTTGAATTAACCATAATATAAAATGATCTTATCGGGTCTCTGATTACCCTATCATAGAAGCTTAATAGATCGATTTCCTCGTCATTTCATGCGCTTTATCATGCCGCCTAGCCCAATACGCTATCTGATGTTGGAGCGACGTAAATTGAACAAATGTGATAGAATTACGCTGAATTCTTATATTAATCATAATATCAGATGACCTAATCGGGTCTCTGACTGCCCTATCCGAGAAGTTTAGTATCGCATTTTACTCGACATGTCATGCGCTTTAAGATGCCGCCTCGCCCAATACTCAATATGAAATAGGAGCGTCGTAAATTGAAGAAATGTGATAGAATTACGTAGAGTTCTTATATTAACCATAATTTAAAATGACCTAATCGGGTCTCTGATTGCCGTATCATAGCAGTTTAATAGTGCATTTTGCTCGGCATTTCATGCGCTTTAAGGTGCCGCTTATCCAAATACGCTATCTGAAATAGGAGCGACGTAAATTGAAAAAATGTGAGAGAATTACGCTAAATTCTTATATTAATCATAATATCAGATGGCCTAATCGGGTCTCTGATTGCCCTATCCGAGAAGTTTAGTATCGCATTTTACTCGACATTTCATGCGCTTTAAGATGCCGCCTCGTCCAATACGCTATCTGAAACAGGAGCGACGTACATTGAACAAATGTGATAGAATTTCGCTGAATTCTTAAATTAACCGTAATATAAAATGATCTAATCGGGTCTCTGATAGCCCTATCATAGAAGGCTAGTAGTGCATTTTACTCGTCATTCGTCGGGCTTTAAGATGCCGCCTAACCCAATACGCTATCTGAAATAGGAGCGACGTAAATTGCACAAATGTGATAGAATTACGCTGCATCCTTATATTAATCAAAACATATGATGACCTTATCGGGTCTCTGATTGCCCTATCATAGAAGTTTAATAGTGCATTTTACTCGCCATTCCACGCGCATTAAGATGCCGCCTAGCCCAGTACGCTATGTGAAATAGCAGCGACGTAAATTGAACAAATGTGATAGAATTACGCTGAATTCTTATATTAACCATAATATAAGATGACCTAATCGGGTCTCTGATTGCCCTATCCTAGTAGTTTGGTAGTGCATTTTCCTCGACATTTCACGCGCTTTAAGATGCAACTTAGTCCAATACGCTATCTGAAGTAGGAGCGACGTAAATTGAACAAATGTGATAGAATTACGCAGAATTCTTGTATTAACCATAATATAAAATGATCTAATGGGGTCTCCGATTGCCATATCACAGATGTTCAGTAGTGCATTTTGCTCGCCATTTCATGCGCCTTAAGAGTCCGCTTAGCACAATACGCTGTATGAAATAGGTTCGACATAAATTCAACAAATGTGATAGATTACGCAGAATTCTTATATTAACCATAATATAATATGATCTATTCGTGTCTTTGACTGCCCTATCATAGAAGTTTAACAGTGCATTTTACTCGACATTTCATGTGCTTTAAGATGCCACATAGCCCAATACGCTATCTGAAATAGGAGCGCCGTAAATTGAACAAATGTGATAGAATTACGCTGCATTCTTAAATTAACCATAACATAAACTGATGTAATCGGGTCTCTGTTTACCCTACCCTAAAAGATTAATAGTACATTTTACTCGCCATTTCTGGCGCTTTGAGTTGCCGCTTAGCCCAATACGCTATCTGAAATAGGAGCGACGTAAATTGAACAAATGTGACAGAATTTCGCTGAATTCTTATATTAACCATAACATAAACTGATGTAATCGGGTCTCTGTTCGCCGTACCCTAGAAGTTTAATAGTGTATTTTACTCGCCATTTCAGGCGCTTTCAGATGCCGCTTAGCCCAATACGCTGTCTGAAATAGGAGCGACGTAAATTGAACAAATGTGATAGACTTTTGCTGAATTCTTCAATTAACCATAATATAAAATGATCTAATCGGATCTCTGTTTACCCTACCCTAGAAGATTAATAGTACATTTTACTCGCCATTTCTGGCGCTTTGAGATGCCACTTAGCCCAATGCGCTATCTGAAATAGGAGCGACGTAAATTGAACAAATGTGATAGAATTTCGCTGAATTCTTATATTAACCATAATATAAAATGATCTAATCGGGTCTCTGATTGCCCTATCATAGAAGGTTAACAGTGCATTTTCCTCGACATTTCATGCGCTTTAAGATGCCGCCTATCCCAATACGCTATCTGAAATAGGGGCGACGTAAATTGAACAAATGTGATAAAATTACGCCGAATTCTTATATTAACCATAATGTAAAATGATCTAATCGGGTCTCTGTTTGCCCTACCCTAGAAGTTTAGTAGTGCATTTTACTCGCCATTTCAGGCGCTTTGAGATGCCACTTAGCCCAATGCGCTATCTGAAATAGGAGCGACATAAATTGGACAAATGTGTTAGAATTACGCAGAATTCTTATATTTACCATAATTTAAAATGACCTAATCGGATCTCTAATTGCCCTATCCGAGAAGTTTAATAGTGCATTTTACTCGCCATTTCATGCGCTTTAAGGTGCCACGTAGCCCAATACGCTATCTGAAATAGTGGCGACGTAAATTGAACAGATGTGATAAAATTACGCTGCATTCTTATATTAACCATAATATAATACGATATATTCGGGTCTCAGATTGCCCTATCATAGAAGTATAATACTGCATTTTACTCGTCATTACATGCGCTTTAAGGTGTCGCCTATCTCAATACACTATCTGAAATTGGAGCTACGTAAATTGGACAAATGTGATAGAGTTACGGCGAATTCTTATATTAACCATAATATAAAATGATCTAATCGGGTCTCTGATTGCCATATCATACAAGGTTAGTAGAGCATTTTACTCGTCATTTCATGCGCTTTAAGGTCCCGCCCAGCCCAATCCGCTATCTGATATTGGAGTTACCTAAATTCAACAAATCTGATAGAATTACGCAGAATTCTTATATTAACCATAATATAAAATGATCTAATGGGGTCTCTAATTAACCTATCATAAAAGTTTAGAAGTGCATTTTTATCGACATTTCATGCCCTTTAAGATTCTGCTTAGCCCAATCTGCTATCTGAAATAGGAGCGACGTAAATTGAAAAAATGTGATAGAATTAGGTTGAATTATTATACTAATCATAATATAAGATGACCTAATCGGGTCTCTGATTGCCCTATCCTTGAAGTTTTGTAGTGCATTTTACTCGGCATTTCATGCGCTTTACGATGCCACCTAGCCCAAAACGCTATCTTAAATAGGAGCGACGTAAAGTGAACAAATGTGATAGAATTCTGCGGAATTCTTATATTAATCATAATATAAAATTATCTAATCGGGTCTCCCATTGCCGTATCGTAGAAGTTTAGTAGTGCAGTTTACTCGACATTTCATGCCCATTAACATGCCACTTAGACCAATACGCTATCTGAAATAGGAGCGGCGTAAATTGAACAAATGTGATAGAATTACGCTGCATTCTTATATTAACCATAATATAAAATGATCTAATCGGATCTCTGATTGCCGTATCATAGAAGTTTAATAGTGCATTTTACTCGTCATTTCATGCGCTTTAAGGTGCCGCTTAGCCCAATACATTATCTGAAATTGGAGCTACGCAAATTGAACGAGTGTGATAGAGTTTCGCTGAATTCTTAAAATAAACATAATATAAAGTGATCTGATCGGGTCTCTGTTTGCCGTACCCTAGCAGTTTAGTAGTGCATTTAACTCGTCATTTCATGCGTTTTAAGACGCCGCCTAGACCAATACGCTATCTGAAATAGGAGCGACGTAAATTGAACAAATGTGATAGAATTACGATGCTTTCTTATATTAACAATAATATAAAATGATCTAATCGGGTCCCTGATTGCCCTATCATAGAAGTTTAATAGTGCATTTTACTCGACATTTCATGCGCTTTAAGGTGCCGCTTAGACCAGTACGCTATCTGAAATAGGAGCGACGTAAATTGAACAAATGTGATAGAATTTCGCTGAATTCTTATATTAACCATAATTTCAAATGATCTAATCGGGTCTTTGATTGCCCTATCGTAGAAGTTTTGTAGTGCATTTTACTTGACATTTCATGCGCTTTAAGATGCCACCGAGCCCAAAACGCTATCTGAAATAGGGGCGACGTAAATTGAACAAATGTGATCTAATCTCGCTTAATTCTTATATTAACCATAATGTAAAATGATCTAATCGGGTCTCTGATTGCCCTATCATAGAAGTTCAATCGTACATTTTACTCGTCATTCCATGCGCCTTAAGCTGCCGCCTAACCCAATACGCTAGCCGAAATATGAGCATCGTAAATTGAACAAATGTGATAGAATTACACTGAATTCTTATATTAACAATAATATAACATGATCACAACGGGTCTCTGATTGCCCTATCATAGAAGTTTAAGAGTGCATTTTACTCGCCATTTCATTCCATTTAAGGTGCCGTTTAGCCCAATACGCTATCTGAAATAGGGGCGTCGTAAATTGAACAAATGTGATAGAATTACACTGAATTCTTATATTAATCATAATATAAGATGATCTAATCGGGTCTCTGATTGCCCTATCCTAGAAGTTTAGTAGTGCATTTTCCTCGTGATTTCATGCGCTTTAAGGTGTCGCCTATCCCAATACGCTATCCGAAATTGGTGCTACGTGAATTGAACAAATGTGATAAAATTACGACGAATTCTTAAATTAGATATAATATACGATGATCCAATCGGGTCTCTGATTGCCCTATCCTAGAAGTTTAGTAGTGCATTTTGCTCGTGATTTCATGCTCTTCAAGGTGCCGCCTATCCCAATACGCTTTCCGAAATAGGAGCTATGTGAATTGAACAAATGTGATAGAATTACGCAGAATTCTTATATTAACCATAATATAAAATGATCTAATCGGGTCTCTGATTACCCTATCATCGAAGCTTAATAGTGCATTTTACTCGTCATTTTATGCGCTTTAAGCTGCCGCCTAGCCCAATACGCTATCTGAAATTGGAGCTACGTAAATTGAACAAGTGTGATAAAGTTTCGCTGAATTCTTATATTAACCATAATATAAAATGATCTATTCGGGTCTCTGACTGCCTTATCATAGAAGTTTAATAGTGAATTTTACTCGTCATTTCATGCGCATTAAGGTGCCGCCTTGCCCAATACGCTGTCTGAAATAGGAGCACCATAAATTGAATAAATGTGATAGAATTACGCAGAATTCTTGTATGAACCATAATATAGAATGATCTAATCGGGTTTCTGATTACCCTATCATAGAAGTTTAATAGTGCATTTTGCTCAGCATTTCATGCGCTTTAAGGCGCCGCTTATCTCGATACGCTATCAGAAATAGGAGCGACGTAAATTGAACAAATGTGATAGAATTTCGCTGAATTCTTATATTAACCATAATATAAAATGATCTAATCGGGTCTCTGATTGACCTGTCATAGAAGTTGGATAGTGCAATTTTACTCGACATTTCATGCGCTTTAAGATGCCACCTAGCCCAGTACGCTATCTGAAATAGGGACGACGTAAATTGAACAAATGTGATAAAATTACTCAGAATTCTTATATTAACCATAATATAATACGATCTATTCGGGTCTCTGATTGCCCTATCATAGAAGTTTAATGGTGCATTTTACTCGTCATTTCATGCTCCCTTAATGTGCCGCCTAGCCCAATACGCAATCTGAAGTTGGAGCGACGTGAATTGAACAAATGTGTTAGAATTGCGCTGAATTCTTATATTAAGAATAATATTAAATGATCTAATCGGGTCTCTGATTGCTCTATCAAAGAAGTTTAGTTGTGCATTTTACTCGTCATTTCATGCGCTGTAAGGTGCCTCCTATCACAATACGCTATCTGAAATTTGAGCTACGTAAATTAAACAAATGTGATAGAGTTACGACGAATTCTTAAATTAACCATAATATACGATGATCTAACCGGGTCTCTGATTGCCCTATCCTCGAAGTTTAGTAGTGCATTTTACTCGACATTTCGTGCGCTATAAGATGCCGCTTAGACCAATAACCTATCTGAAATAGGAGCGACGTAAATTGAACAAATGTCATAGAATCTCGCTGAATTCTTATATTAACCATAATATAAAATCATCTAATTCGGTCTCTGATGGCCGTATCTGAGAGGGTTAGTAGTGCATTTAACTCGACATTTCATGCGCTTTAAGATGCCGCGTAGCCCAATACGCTATCTGAAATAGTGGCGACGTAAATTGAACAAATGTGATAAAATTACGCTGAATTCCTATATTAACAATAATATAAAATGATCTAATCTGGTCTCTGATTGACCTATCATAGAACTTTAACAGTGCATTTTGCTCATCATTTCATGCGCTTTACGGTGCCGTCTAGCCCAGTCCGCTATCTGAAATTGGAGCTACGTAAATTGAACAAAGGTGATAGAATTACGCAGAATTCTTATATTGAACATAATATAAAATGATCTAATCGGGATTCTGTTTGCCCTACCCTAGAAGTTTAATAGCACATTTTACTCGACATTTCATTCGCTTTAAGATGCCACCTAGCCCAATACGCTCTCTGAAATATGGGCGACGTAAATTGAACAAATGTGATAAAATTACGCCGAATTCTCATAATAACAATAATATAAAATCATGTAATCGGGTCTCTGATTGCCCTATCATAGAAGTTTAATAGTGCATTGTACTCGCCATTTCATGCGCTTTAAGGTGCCACTTAGCCCAATACGCTATCTGAAATAGGAGCGACGTAAATTGAACAAATGTGATAGAATTACGCAGAATTCTTATATTAACCATAATTTAAAGTGATCTAATCGGGAATCTGTTTGCCCTACCCTAGAGGTTTAATAGCACATTTTACTCGACATTTCATTCGCTTTAAGATGCCACCTAGCCCAATACGCTCTCTGAAATATGGGCGACGTAAATTGAACAAATGTGATAGAATTACGCAGAATACTCATATTAACCATAATATAATACGATCTATTCGGGTCTCTGGTTGCCCTATCATTGAAGTTTAATAGTGCATTGTGCTCGCCATTTCATGCGCTTTAAGGTGCCACTTAGCCCAATACGCTATCTGAAATAGGAGCGATGTAACTTGAACAAATGTGATAAAGTTACGCCGAATTCTCATAATAACAATAATATAAAATGATCTAATCGGGTATCTGATTGCCCTATCATAGAAGCTTTATAGTGCATTTTACGAGTCATTTCATGCGCTTTATGGTGCCGCCTAGCCCAATACGCAATCTGAAATAGGAGCGATATAAATTGAACAAATGTGATAAAATTACGTTGAATTCTTATATTAACAATAATATAAAATGATCTAATCGGGTCTCTGATTGCCCTATGATAGAAGTTTAATAGTGCATTTTACTCGACATTTCATGCGCTTTAAGATGCCACCCATCCCAGTACGCTATCTGAAATAGGAGCGACGTAAATTGAACAAGTGTGATAGAATTACGCAGAATTCTTATATTGACCATAATATAGAATGATCTAATCGGGTCTCTGATTGCCCTATCATAGAAGTTTGATAGTGCATTGTACTCGTCATTCCATGCGCTTCAAGGTGTCGCCTAGCCCAATACGCTAACTGAAATTGGAGCTACGTAAATTGAACAAGTGTGTTAGAGTTTCGCTGAATTCTTAAATTAACCATATTATAAAATGATATAATAGGGTCTCTGTTTGCACTACCCTAGCAGTTTAATAGTGCATTTTACTCGACATTTCATGCGCTTTAAGATGCCACCCGGTCCAATACGCTATCTGTAATAGGGGCGACGTAAATTGAACAAATGGGATAAAATTACGTTGAATTCTTATATTAACAGTAATATGAAATGATCTAATCGGGTCTCTGATTGCCCTATCATAGAAGTTTGATAGTGCATGTTACTCGTCATTTCATGCGCTTTAAGGTCCCGCTTAGCCCAATACGCTATCTGAAATAGGAGCGACGTAAATTGAGCAAATGTGGTTCAATTACGCTGCATTCTTATATTAACCATAATATAAAATGATCTAATCGGGTCTCTGTTTGCCGTACCCTTGAAGTTCAATAGTGCATTTTACTCGACATTTCATTAGCTTTAATATGCCACCCAGCCCAATACGCTATCTGAAATAGGGGCGACGTAAATTGAACAAATGTGGTAAAATTTCGCTGAATTCTTATATTAACCATAATATAAGATGACCTAATCGGGTCCCTGATTGCCCTATCCGAGAAGCTTAGTAGTGCATTTTACTCGACATTTCATGCGCTTTAAGATGCCGCCTAGTCCAATGCGCTATCTGAAATTGGAGCTACGTAAATTGCACAAACGTGATAGAATTACGCAGAATTCTTATGTTAGGCATAATATAATACGATCTATTCGGGTCTCTGATTGCCCTATCATAGAAGCTTAATAGTGCATTTTACGAGTCATTTCATGCGCTTTATGGTGCCGCCTAGCCCAATACGCAATCTGAAATAGGAGCGATATAAATTGAACAAATGTGATAAAATTACGTTGAATTCTTATATTAACAATAATATAAAATGATCTAATCGGGTCTCTGATTGCCCTATCATAGAAGTTTAATAGTGCATTTTGCTCGGCATTTCATGCGCATTATTGTGCCGCTTATCCCAATACGCTATCTGAAATAGGGGCGACGTAAATTGAACAAATGTGATAAAATTACGCCGAATTCTTAAATTAACCATAATATACAATGATCTAATCGGGTCTCTGTTTGCCCTACCCTAGAAGTCTAATAGTGCATTTTACTCGACATTTCATGCGCTTTAAGATGCCACCTAGCCCAATACGCTATCTGAAATTGGAGCTACGTAAATTGAACAACGGTGATAGAACAACGCTGA
The DNA here is from genome assembly GCA_916610135.2 of Macropis europaea. Lineage (NCBI taxonomy): Eukaryota > Metazoa > Arthropoda > Insecta > Hymenoptera > Melittidae > Macropis > Macropis europaea. The sequence goes on along the minus strand of CAKAJE020000159.1, from coordinate 55,873 downwards.
ATTCTTCAATTAACCATAATATAAAATGATCTAATCGTGTCTCTGTTTGCCGTACCCTGGAATTTTAATAGTGCATTTTACTCGTCATTTCATGCCCTTTGAGCTGCCGCTTAGCCCAATACGCTATCTGAAATTGGAGCGACGTAAATTGAACAAATGTGACAGGATTTCCCTGAATTCTTATATTAACCTTAATGTAAAATGATCTAATCGGGTCTCTGTTCGCCCTACCCTAGAAGTTTAATAGTGCATTTCACTCGCCGTTACTTCGCTTTGAGATGCCCCTTAGCCCAATACGCTAGCTGAAATATCAGCGACGTAAATTGATCAAATGTGATAGAATTTCGCTTAATTCTTATATTAACCGTAATATAAAATGATCTAATCGGGTCTCTGTTCGCCCTACCATAGAAGTTTAATAGTGCATTTTATTCGCCATATCATGCGCTTTGAGATGCCGCTTAGCCCAATACGCTATCTGAAATTTGAGCGACGTAAATTGAACAAATGTGATAGAATTTCCCTGAATTCTTATATTAACCTTAATGTAAAATGATCTAATCGGGTCTCTGTTCGCCCTACCCTAGAAGTTTAATAGTGCATTTCACTCATCATTTCATGCGCTTTGAGATGCCGCTTAGCCCAATACGCTATCTGCAATAGGAGCGACGTAAATTGAACAAATGTGATAGAATTTCCCTGAATTCTTATATTAACCAAAATATAAAATGATCTAATCGGGTCTCCGATTGCCCTATCACAGAAGTTTAATAGTGCATTTCCCTCGCCGTTCCACGCGCTTTAAGATGCCGCCTAGCCCAATACGCTATCTGAAATAGGAGCGATATAAATTGAACAAATGTGATAGAATTTCGCTGAATTCTTTTATTAACCATAATGTAAAATGATCTAATCGTGTCTCTGTTCGGCCTAGCCCAGAAGTTTAATAGTGCATTTTATTCGCCATTTCATGCCCTTTGAGCTGCCGCTTAGCCCAATACGCTATCTGAAATTGGAGCGACGTAAATTGAACAAATGTGATAGAATTTCCCTGAATTCTTATATTAACCTTAATGTAAAATGATCTAATCGGGTCTCTGCTCGCCCTACCCTAGAAGTTTAATGGTGCATTTCACTCGCCGTTTCCTGCGCTTTGAGATGCCTCTTAGCCCAATACGCTAGCTGAAATATCAGCGACGTAAATTGAACAAATGTGATAGAATTTCGCTTAATTCTTATATTAACCGTAATATAAAATGATCTAATCGGGTCTCTGTTCGCCCTAGCATAGAAGTTTAATAGTGCATTTTATTCGCCATATCATGCGCTTTGAGATGCCGCTTAGCCCAATACGCTATCTGAAATTGGAGCGACGTAAATTGAACAAACGTGATAGAATTACGCAGAATTCTGATATTAACCATAATATAAAATGATCTAATCGGGTCTTTGTTTGCCCTACCCTAGAAGTTTAATGGTGCATTTCACTCGCCGTTTCCTGCGCTTTGAGATGCCGCTTAGCCCAATACGCTATCTGAAATATCAGCGACGTAAATTGAACAAATGTGATAGAATTTCACTGAATTCTTATATTAACCTTAATGTAAAATGATCTAATCTGGTCTCTGTTCGCCCTACCCTAGAAGATTAATAGTGCATTTCACTCGTCATTTCATGCGCTTTGAGATGCCGCATAGCCCAATAAGCTATCTGAAATAGGAGACCGTAAATTGAACAAATGTGATAGAATTTCGCGGAATTCTTAAATTAACCATAATATAAAATGATCTAAACGGGTCTCTGTTTGCCCTACCCTAGAAGTTTAATAGTGCATTTCACTCGTCATTTCATGCGCTTTGAGATGCCGCTTAGCCCAATAAGCTATCTGAAATAGGAGCGACGTAAGTTGAACAAATTTGATAGAATTACGCTGAATACTTATATTAACCTTAATGTTAAATGATCTAATCGGGTCTCTGTTTGCCCTACCCTAGAAGTGTAATAGTGCATTTCGCTCGTCATTTCATGCGCTTTGAGATGCCGCTTAGCCCCATACGCTATCTGAAATATCAGCGACGTAAATTGAACAAATGTGATAGAATTTCGCTGTATTCTTTTATTATCCATAATGTAAAATGATCTAATCGCGTCTCTGTTCGGCCTAGCCTAGAAGTTTAGTAGTGCATTTTATTCGCCATTTCATGCCCTTTGCGCTGCCGCTTAGCCCAATACGCTATCTGAAATTGGAGCGACGTAAATTGAACAAATGTGATAGAATTTCCCTGAATTCTTATATTAACCTTAATGTAAAATGATCTAATCGGGTCTCTGTTCGCCCTACCCTAGAAGTTTAATAGTGCATTTCGCTCGCCGTTTCCTGCGCTTTGAGATGCCTCTTAGCCCAATACGCTAGCTGAAATATCAGCGACGTAAATTGAACAAATGTGATAGAATTTCGCTTAATTCTTATATTAACCGTAATATAAAATGATCTAATCGGGTCTCTGTTCGCCCTAGCATAGAAGTTTAATAGTGCATTTTATTCGCCATATCATGCGCTTTGAGATGCCGCTTAGCCCAATACGCTATCTGAAATTGGAGCGACGTAAATTGAACAAATGTGATAGAATTTCCCTGAATTCTTATATTAACCTTAATGTAAAATGATCTAATCGGGTCTCTGTTCGCCCTACCCTAGAAGTTTAATAGTGCATTTCACTCATCATTTCATGCGCTTTGAGATGCCGCTTAGCCCAATACGCTATCTCCAATAGGAGCGACGTAAATTGAACAAATGTGATAGAATTTCGCTGAATTCTTATATTAACCAAAATATAAAATGATATAATCGGGTCTCTGATTGCCCTATCATAGAAGTTTAATAGTTCATTTTCCTCGCCATTCCACGCGCTTTAAGATGCCGCCTAGCCCAGTACGCTATCTTAAATAGGAGCGACGTAAATTGAACAAATGTGATAGAATTTCCCTGAATTCTTAAATTAACCATAATATAAAATGATCTAATCGGGTCTCTGTTTGCCCTACCCTAGAAGTTTAATAGTGCATTGTACTCGCCATTTCATGCGCTTTGAGATGCCGCTTAGCACAATACGCTATCTGAAATAGGAGCGACGTACATTGAACAAATGTGATAGAATTTCCCTGAAATCTTATATTAAACAAAATATAAAATGATCTAATCGGGTCTCTGATTACCCTATCATAGAAGTTTAGTAGTGCATTTTACTAGCCCTTCCACGCGCTTTAAGATGCCGCCTAGCCCAGTACGCTATCTGAAATAGGAGCGACGTAAGTTGAACAAATGTGATAGAATTACGCGAATTCTTATATTAACCGTAATATAAAATGACCTAATCGGGTCTCTGTTTGCCCTACCCTAGAAATTTAATAGTGCATTTCACTCGTCATTTCATGCGCTTTGAGATGCCGCTTAGCCCAATAAGCTATCTGAAATAGGAGCGACGTAAGTTGAACAAATGTGATAGAATTACGCTGAATACTTATATTAACCATAATGTTAAATGATCTAATCGGGTCTCTGTTCGCCCTACCCTAGAAGTTTAATAGTGCATTTTATTCGCCATATCATGCGCTTTGAGATGCCGGTTAGCCCAATACGCTATCTGTAATTGGAGCGACGTAAATTGAACAAATGTGATAGAATTTCCCTGAATTCTTATATTAACCTTAATGTAAAATGATCTAATCGGGTCTCTGTTCGCCCTACCCTAGAAGTTTAATAGTGCATTTCACTCATCATTTCATGCGCTTTGAAATGCCGCTTAGCCCAATACGCTATCTGCAATAGGAGCGACGTAAATTGAACAAATGTGATAGAATTTCGCTGAATTCTTATATTAACCAAAATATAAAATGATATAATCGGGTCTCTGATTGCCCCATTATAGAAGTTTAATAGTGCATTTTACACGCCATTGCGTGCGCTTTGAGATGCCGCTTAGCCCAATACGCTATCTGGAATGTCAGCGACGTAAATTGAACAAATGTGATAGAATTTCGCTGAATTCTGATATTAACCTTAATGTAAAATGATCTATTCGGGTCATTGTTTGCCCTACCCTAGACGTTTAATAGTGCATTTGACTCGTCATTTCATGCATTTTGAGATGCCCCTTAGCCCAATACGCTACCTGAAATATCAGCGACGTAAATTGAACAAATGTGATAGAATTTCACTGAATTCTTATATTAACCTTAATGTAAAATGATCTAATCGGGTCTCTGTTCGCCCTACCCTAGAAGATTAATAGTGCATTTCACTCGTCATTTCATGCGCTTTGAGATGCCGCATAGCCCAATAAGCTATCTGAAATAGGAGCGACGTAAATTGAACAAATGTGATAGAATTTCGCGGAATTCTTAAATTAACCATAATATAAAATGATCTAAACGGGTCTCTGTTTGCCCTACCCTAGAAGTTTAATAGTGCATTTCACTCGTCATTTCATGCGCTTTGAGATGCCGCTTAGCCCAATAAGCTATCTGAAATAGGAGCGACGTACGTTGAACAAATTTGATAGAATTACGCTGCATACTTATATTAACCTTAATGTTAAATGATCTAATCGGATCTCTGTTTGCCCTACCCTAGAAGTTTAATAGTGCATTTCGCTCGTCATTTCATGCGCTTTGAGATGCCGCTTAGCCCCATACGCTATCTGAAATATCAGCGACGTAAATTGAACAAATGTGATAGAATTTCGCTTAATTCTTATATTAACCGTAATATAAAATGATCTAATCGGGTCTCTGTTCGCCCTAGCATAGAAGTTTAATAGTGCATTTCACTCGTCATTTCATGCGCTTTGAGATGCCGCTTAGCCCAATACGCTATCTGAAATAGGAGCGACGTACATTTAACAATGTGATAGAATTTCCCTGAAATCTTATATTAAACAAAATATAAAATGATCTAATCGGGTCTCTGTTTGCCCTATCATAGAAGTTTAGTAGTGCATTTTACTCGCCCTTCCACGCGCTTAAGATGCTGCCTAGCCCAGTACGCTATCTGAAATAGGAGCGACGTAAGTTGAACCAATGTGATAGAATTACGCGAATTCTTATATTAACCGTAATATAAAATGATCTAATCGGGTCTCTGTTTGCCTTACCCTAGAAGTTAATAGTGCATTTTACTCGCCATTTCATGCGCGTTGAGATGCCGCTTAGCCCAATACGCTATCTGCAATAGGAGCGACGTAAATTGAATAAATGTGATAGAATTTCGCTGAATTCTTAAATTAACCATAATATAAATGATCTAATCGGGTCTCTGTTTGCCCTACCCTGGAAGTTAAATAGTGCATTTTACTCGGCATTTCATGCGCTTTGAGATGCCGCTTAGCCCAATACGCTATCTGAAATATCAGCGACGTAAATTGAACAAATGTGATAGAATTTCGCTGAATTCTGATATTAACCTTAATGTAAAATGATCTAATCGGGTCTCTGTTTGCCGTACCCTAGAAGTTTAATAGTGCACTTGAGTCGTCATTTCATGCATTTTGAGATGCCGCTTAGCCCAATACGCTACCTGAAATATCAGCGACGTAAATTGAACAAATGTGATAGAATTTCCCTGAATTCTTAAATTAACCATAATATAAAATGATCTAATCGGGTCTCTGTTTGCCCAACCCTAGAAGTTTAATAGTGCATTGTACTCGCCATTTCATGCGCTTTGAGATGCCGCTTAGCCCAATACGCTATCTGAAATTGGAGCGACGTAAATTGAACAAATGTGATAGAATTTCCCTGAATTCTTATATTAACCTTAATGTAAAATGATCTAATCGGGTCTCTGTTCGCCCTACCCTAGAAGTTTAATAGTGCATTTCACTCATCATTTCATGCGCTTTGAGATGCCGCTTAGCCCAATACGCTATCTCCAATAGGAGCGACGTAAATTGAACAAATGTGATAGAATTTCGCTGAATTCTTATATTAACCAAAATATAAAATGATATAATCGGGTCTCTGATTGCCCTATCATAGAAGTTTAATAGTTCATTTTCCTCGCCATTCCACGCGCTTTAAGATGCCGCCTAGCCCAGTACGCTATCTTAAATAGGAGCGACGTAAATTGAACAAATGTGATAGAATTTCCCTGAATTCTTAAATTAACCATAATATAAAATGATCTAATCGGGTCTCTGTTTGCCCTACCCTAGAAGTTTAATAGTGCGTTGTACTCGCCATTTCATGCGCTTTGAGATGCCGCTTAGCACAATACGCTATCTGAAATAGGAGCGACGTACATTGAACAAATGTGATAGAATTTCCCTGAAATCTTATATTAAACAAAATATAAAATGATCTAATCGGGTCTCTGATTACCCTATCATAGAAGTTTAGTAGTGCATTTTACTAGCCCTTCCACGCGCTTTAAGATGCCGCCTAGCCCAGTACGCTATCTGAAATAGGAGCGACGTAAGTTGAACAAATGTGATAGAATTACGCGAATTCTTATATTAACCGTAATATAAAATGACCTAATCGGGTCTCTGTTTGCCCTACCCTAGAAATTTAATAGTGCATTTCACTCGTCATTTCATGCGCTTTGAGATGCCGCTTAGCCCAATAAGCTATCTGAAATAGGAGCGACGTAAGTTGAACAAATGTGATAGAATTACGCTGAATACTTATATTAACCATAATGTTAAATGATCTAATCGGGTCTCTGTTCGCCCTACCCTAGAAGTTTAATAGTGCATTTTATTCGCCATATCATGCGCTTTGAGATGCCGGTTAGCCCAATACGCTATCTGTAATTGGAGCGACGTAAATTGAACAAATGTGATAGAATTTCCCTGAATTCTTATATTAACCTTAATGTAAAATGATCTAATCGGGTCCTCTGTTCGCCCTACCCTAGAAGTTTAATAGTGCATTTCACTCATCATTTCATGCGCTTTGAAATGCCGCTTAGCCCAATACGCTATCTGCAATAGGAGCGACGTAAATTGAACAAATGTGATAGAATTTCGCTGAATTCTTATATTAACCAAAATATAAAATGATATAATCGGGTCTCTGATTGCCCCATTATAGAAGTTTAATAGTGCATTTTACACGCCATTGCGTGCGCTTTGAGATGCCGCTTAGCCCAATACGCTATCTGGAATGTCAGCGACGTAAATTGAACAAATGTGATAGAATTTCGCTGAATTCTGATATTAACCTTAATGTAAAATGATCTATTCTGGTCATTGTTTGCCCTACGTTTAATAGTGCATTTGACTCGTCATTCATGCATTTTGAGATGCCCCTTAGCCCAATACGCTACCTGAAATATCAGCGACGTAAATTGAACAAATGTGATAGAATTTCACTGAATTCTTATATTAACCTTAATGTAAAATGATCTAATCGGGTCTCTGTTCGCCCTACCCTAGAAGATTAATAGTGCATTTCACTCGTCATTTCATGCGCTTTGAGATGCCGCATAGCCCAATAAGCTATCTGAAATAGGAGCGACGTAAATTGAACAAATGTGATAGAATTTCGCGGAATTCTTAAATTAACCATAATATAAAATGATCTAAACGGGTCTCTGTTTGCCCTACCCTAGAAGTTTAATAGTGCATTTCACTCGTCATTTCATGCGCTTTGAGATGCCGCTTAGCCCAATAAGCTATCTGAAATAGGAGCGACGTAAGTTGAACAAATTTGATAGAATTACGCTGCATACTTATATTAACCTTAATGTTAAATGATCTAATCGGATCTCTGTTTGCCCTACCCTAGAAGTTTAATAGTGCGTTTCGCTCGTCATTTCATGCGCTTTGAGATGCCGCTTAGCCCCATACGCTATCTGAAATATCAGCGATGTAAATTGAACAAATGTGATAGAATTTCGCTTAATTCTTATATTAACCGTAATATAAAATGATCTAATCGGGTCTCTGTTCGCCCTAGCATAGAAGTTTAATAGTGCATTTCACTCGTCATTTCATGCGCTTTGAGATGCCGCTTAGCCCAATACGCTATCTGAAATAGGAGCGACGTACATTTAACAAATGTGATAGAATTTCCCTGAAATCTTATATTAAACAAAATATAAAATGATCTAATCGGGTCTCTGTTTGCCCTATCATAGAAGTTTAGTAGTGCATTTTACTCGCCCTTCCACGCGCTTTAAGATGCTGCCTAGCCCAGTACGCTATCTGAAATAGGAGCGACGTAAGTTGAACCAATGTGATAGAATTACGCGAATTCTTATATTAACCGTAATATAAAATGATCTAATCGGGTCTCTGTTTGCCTTACCCTAGAAGTTTAATAGTGCATTTTACTCGCCATTTCATGCGCGTTGAGATGCCGCTTAGCCCAATACGCTATCTGCAATAGGAGCGACGTAAATTGAATAAATGTGATAGAATTTCGCTGAATTCTTAAATTAACCATAATATAAAATGATCTAATCGGGTCTCTGTTTGCCCTACCCTGGAAGTTAAATAGTGCATTTTACTCGGCATTTCATGCGCTTTGAGATGCCGCTTAGCCCAATACGCTATCTGAAATATCAGCGACGTAAATTGAACAAATGTGATAGAATTTCGCTGAATTCTGATATTAACCTTAATGTAAAATGATCTAATCGGGTCTCTGTTTGCCGTACCCTAGAAGTTTAATAGTGCACTTGAGTCGTCATTTCATGCATTTTGAGATGCCGCTTAGCCCAATACGCTACCTGAAATATCAGCGACGTAAATTGAACAAATGTGATAGAATTTCCCTGAATTCTTAAATTAACCATAATATAAAATGATCTAATCGGGTCTCTGTTTGCCCAACCCTAGAAGTTTAATAGTGCATTGTACTCGCCATTTCATGCGCTTTGAGATGCCGCTTAGCCCAATACGCTATCTGAAATTGGAGCGACGTAAATTGAACAAATGTGATAGAATTTCCCTGAATTCTTATATTAACCTTAATGTAAAATGATCTAATCGGGTCTCTGTTCGCCCTACCCTAGAAGTTTAATAGTGCATTTCACTCACCATTTCATGCGCTTTGAGATGCCGCTTAGCCCAATACGCTATCTGCAATAGGAGCTACGTAAATTGAACAAATGTGATAGAATTTCGCTGAATTCTTATATTAACCAAAATATAAAATGATATAATCGGGTCTCTGATTGCCCCATTATAGAAGTTTAATAGTGCATTTTACACGCCATTGCGTGCGCTTTGAGATGCCGCTTAGCCCAATACGCTATCTGGAATGTCAGCGACGTAAATTGAACAAATGTGATAGAATTTCGCTGAATTCTGATATTAACCTTAATGTAAAATGATCTATTCGGGTCACTGTTTGCCCTACCCTAGACGTTTAATAGTGCATTTGACTCGTCATTTCATGCATTTTGAGATGCCCCTTAGCCCAATACGCTACCTGAAATATCAGCGACGTAAATTGAACAAATGTGATAGAATTTCACTGAATTCTTATATTAACCTTAATGTAAAATGATCTAATCGGGTCTCTGTTCGCCCTACCCTAGAAGATTAATAGTGCATTTCACTCGTCATTTCATGCGCTTTGAGATGCCGCATAGCCCAATAAGCTATCTGAAATAGGAGCGACGTAAATTGAACAAATGTGATAGAATTTCGCGGAATTCTTAAATTAACCATAATATAAAATGATCTAAACGGGTCTCTGTTTGCCCTACCCTAGAAGTTTAATAGTGCATTTCACTCGTCATTTCATGCGCTTTGCGATGCCGCTTAGCCCAATACGCTACCTGAAATATCAGCGACGTAAATTGAACAAATGTGATAGAATTTCGCTGAATTATTATATTAACCAAAATATAAAATGATCTAATCCGGTCTCTGATTGCCCTATCATAGAAGTTTAATAGTGCATTTTATTCGCCTTTTCATGCGCTTTGAGGTGCCGCATAGCCCAATACGCTATCTGAAATAGGAGCGACGTAAATTGAACAAATGTGATAGAATTACCCTGAATTCTTATATTAATCACACTATATAATGATCTATTCGGGTCTCTGATTGCCCTATCATAGAAGTTAAATAGTGCATTTTGGTCGCCATTCCACGCGCTTTAAGATGCCGCCTAGCCCAGTACGCTATCCGAAATAGGAGCGATGTAAATTGAACAAATGTGATAGGATTTCCCTGAAATCTTTTATTAAACAAAATATAAAATGACCTAATCGGTCCTCTGATTGCCGTATCATAGAAGTTTAGTAGTGCATTTTACGCGCCCTTCCACGCGCTTTAAGATGCCGCCTAGCCCCGTACGCTATCTGTAATAGGAGCGACGTAAATTGAACAAATGTGATAGAATTTTGCTGAATTCTTAAAATTAACCATAATATAAAATGATCTAATCGGGTCTCTGTTTGCCCTACACTAGAAGTTTAATGGTGCATTTTACTCGCCGTTTCCTGCGCTTTGAGATGCCGCTTAGCCCAATACGCTATCTGAAATGTCAGCGACGTAAATTGAACAAATGTGATAGAATTTCCCTGAAATCTTATATTAAACAAAATATAAAATGATCTAATCGGGTCACTGATTGCCCTATCATAGCAGTTTAGTAGTGCATTTTACTCGCCCTTCCACGCGCTTTAAGATGCCGCCTATCCCAGTACGCTATCTGAAATAGGAGCGATGTAAATTGAACAAATGTGATAGAATTTCGCTGAATTCTTTCATTAACCATAATGTAAAATGGTCTAATCGGGTCTCTGTTCGCCCTAGCCTAGAAGTTTAATAGTGCATTTTATTAGCCATTTCATGCGCTTTAAGATGCCGCTTAGCCCAATACGCTACCTGAAATAGGAGCGACGTAAATTGAACAAATGTGATAGAATTTCCCTGAATTCTTACATTAACCGTAATATAAAATGATCTAATCGCGTCTCTGATTGCCCTATCATAGAAGTTTAATAGTGCATTTTCCTCGCCATTCCACGCGCTTTAAGATGCCGCCTAGACCAGTACGCTATCTGAAATAGGAGCGACGTAAGTTGAACAAATGTGATAGAATTACGCTGAATACTTATATTAACCTTAATGTTAAATGATCTAATCGGGTCTATGTTTGCCCTACCCTAGAAGTTTAATAGTGCATTTCACTCGTCATTTCATGCGATTTGAGATGCCGCTTTGCCCAATAAGCTATCTGAAATAGTTGCGACGTAAATTGAACAAATGTGATAGAATTTCGCCGAATTCTTAAATTAACCATAATATAAAATGATCTAATCGGGTCTCTGTTTGCCCTACCCTAGAAATTTAAGAGTGCATTTCACTCGTCATGTCATGCGCTTTGAGATGCCGCTTAGCCCCATACGCCATCTGAAATAGGAGCGATGTGAATTGAGCAAATGTTATAGAATTTCGCTGAATTCTTTTATTAACCATAATATAAAATGATCTAATCGGGTCTCTGTTTGCCCTACCCTAGAAGTTTAATAGTGTATTTTACTTGCCATTTCATGCGCATTGAGATGACGCTTAGCCCAATACAGTATCTGCAATAGGAGCGACGTAAATTGAACAAATGTGATAGAATTACGCTGAATTCTTATATTAACCGCAATATAAAATGATCTAATCGGGTCTCTGTTTGCCTTACCCTGGAAGTTTAATAGTGCATTTTACTCGCCATTCTACGCGCTTTAAGATTTCTCCAAGCCCAATACGCTATCTGAAATAGGAGCGACGTGAGTTGAACAAATGTGGTGGAATTTCACTGAATACTTTTATTAACCATAACGTAAAATGATCTAATCGGGTCTCTGTTCGCCCTAGCCTAGAAGTTTAATAGTGCATTTTATTCGCCATTTCATGCGCTTTGAGATGCCGCTTAGCCAATAAGCTACCTGAAATAGTTGCGACGTAAATTGAACAAATGTGATAGAATTTCGCTGAATTCTTAAATTAACCATAATATAAAATGATCTAATCGGGTCTCTGTTTGCCCTACCCCACAACTTTAATAGTGCATTTTACTCGTCATTTCATGCGCTGTGAGATGCCGCTTAGCACAATACGCTATCTGAAATATGAGCGACGTAAATTGCACAAATGTGATAGAATTTCCCTGAATTCTTATATTAACCTTAATGTAAAAGGATCTAATCGGGTCTCTGTTTGCCCTACCCTAGAAGTTTAATAGTGCATTTTACTTGCCATTCCACGCGCTTTAAGATGCCGCTTAGCCCAATACGCTATCTGCAATAGGAGCGACGTAAATTGAACGAATGTGATAGAATTTTGCTGAATTCTTAAATTAACCATAATATAAAATGATCTAATCGGGTCTCTGTTTGCCGTACCCTAGAAGTTTAATAGTGCATTTTACTCGCCATTTCATGCGCTTTGAGATGCCGCTTAGCCCAATACGCTATCTGAAATATGAGCGACGTAAATTGAGCAAATGTGATAGAATTTCCCTGAATTCTTATATTAACCTTAACGTAAAATGATCTAATCGGGTCTCTGTTTGCCCTACCCTAGAAGTTTAATAGTGCATTTGACTCGTCATTTCTTCCGCTTTGAGGTGCCGCTTAGCCCAATACGCTATCTGAAATATGAGAGACGTAAGTTGAACAAATGTGATAGAATTTCGCTGAATTCTTTTATTAACCGTAATGTAAAATGATCTAATCGGGTCTCTGATTGCCCTATCATAGAAGCTTAATAGTGCATTTTACTCGGCATTCCACGCGCTTTAAGATGCCGCCCAGCCCAGTGCGCTATCTGAAATAGGAGATATGTAAATTGAACAAATGTGATAGAATTTTGCTGGATTCTTAAATTAACCATAATATAAAATGATCTAATCGGGACACTGTTTGCCCTACCCTAGAAGTTTAATAGTGCATTTTACTCGCCATTTCATGCGCTTTTAGATGCCGCTTAGCCCAATACGCTATCTGAAATATCAGCGACGTAAGTTGAGCAAATGTGACAGAATTACGATGAATTCTTAAATTAACCATAATATAAAATGATGTAATCGGGTCTCTGTTTGCCCTACCCTAAAAGTTTAATAGTGCATTCTACTCGACATTTCATGCGCCTTGAGATGCCGCTTAGCCCAATACGCTATCTGAAATAGGTGCGACGTAAATTGAACAAATGTGATAGAATTTCGCTGAATTTTTAAATTAACCATAATATAAAATGATCTAATCGGGAGACCGTTTGCCCTACCCTAGAAGTTTAATAGTGCATTTGACTCGTCATTTCTTCCGCTTTGAGGTGCCGCTTAGCCCAATACGCTATCTGAAATATGAGAGACGTAAGTTGAACAAATGTGATAGAATTTCTCTGAATTCTTTTATTAACCACAATATAAAATTATCTAATCGGGTCTCTGTTTGCCCTATCATAGAAGTTTAGTAGTGCATTTTACTCGCCATTCCACGCGCTTTAAGATGCCGCCTAGCCCAGTACGCTATCTGAAATAGGAGCGACGTAAATTGAACAAATGTGATAGAATTTCCCTGAAATCTTATATTAAACAAAATATAAAATGATCTAATCGGGTCTCTGATTACCCTATCATAGAAGTTTAGTAGTGCATATTACTCGCCCTTCCACGCGCTTTAAGATGCCGCCTAGCCCACTACGCTATCTGAAATAGGAGCGACGTAAGTTGAGCATATGTGACAGAATTACGATGAATTCTTAAATTAACCATAATATAAAATGATGTAATCGGGTCTCTGTTTGCCCTACCCTAAAAGTTTAATAGTGCATTCTACTCGACATTTCATGCGCCTTGAGATGCCGCTTAGCCCAATACGCTATCTGAAATAGGTGCGACGTAAATTGAACAAATGTGATAGAATTTCGCTGAATTTTTAAATTAACCATAATATAAAATGATCTAATCGGGACACTGTTTGCCCTACCCTAGAAGTTTAATAGTGCATTTTACTCGCCATTTCATGCGCTTCAAGGTGCCGTTTAGCCCAATACGCTATCTGAAATAGGAGCGACGTAAATTGAACAAATGTGATAGAATTACGCTGAATTCATATATTAATCATAACATAAGATGACCTAATTGGGTCTCTGATTGCCCTATCCTAGAAGTTTAGTTGTGCATTTTACTTGATATTTCATGCGCTTTAAGATGCCACTTAGCCCAATACGCTATCCGAAATAGGAGCGTCGTAAATTGATCAAATGTGATAGAATTACACTGAATTCTTATATTAACCACAATTTAAAATGATCTATTCGGGTCTCTGATTGCCCTATCATAGAAGTTTAATAGTGCATTTTTCTCGTCATTTCATGCGCTTTAACATGCAACCTATCCCAATACGCTATCTGAAATAGGAGCGACGTAAACTGAACAAATGTGATAAAATTACGCTGAATTGTTATATTAACAATAATATAAAATGATCTAATCGGGTCTCTGATTGCCCTATCAAAGAAGTTTAGTTGTGCATTTTACTCGCCATTTCATGCGCTTTAAGGTGCCGTCTTGCCCAATCCGCTATCTCATATTGGAGATACGTAAATTGAGCAAATGTGATAGAACTACGCATAATTCTTATATTAACCATAATATAAAATGATCTAATCGGGTCTCTGATTGCCCTATCATAGAAGTTTAATAGTGCACTTTACTGTTCCTTTCATGCGCTTTGAGGTGCCGCTTAGCCCAATACGCTATTTGAAATAGGAGCGACGTAAATTGAACGAATGTGATAGAATTTCGCGGAATTCTTATATTAACCATAATATAAAATGATCTAATCGGGTCTCTGATTGCCCTATCATAGAAGGTTAGTAGTGCATTTTACTTGGCATTCCACGCGCTTTAAGATGCCACCGAGCCCATTACGCTATCTGAAATAGGAGCGACATAAATTGAACAAATGTGATAGAATTACGCTGAATTCTTATATTAACCATAATATAAAATGATCAAATCGGGTCTCCGATTGCCCTATCTTAGAAGTTTAATAGTGCATTTTACTCGTCATTTCATGCGCTTTAAGATTCTGCTTAGCCCAATACGCTATCTGAAATAGGAGCGACGTAAATTAAACAAATGTGATAGAATTTCGCTGAATTCTTATATTAACCATAACATAAAATGGTCTAATCGGGTCTCTAATTGCCCTATCATAGAAGGTTAGTAGTGCATTTTACTCGCCATTCCACGCGCTTTAAGATGCCGCCCAGCCCAATGTACTATCTGCAATAGGAACGACGTCACTTGAACAAATGTGATGGAATTACGCATAATTCTTATATTAACCATAATATAAAATGATCTAATCGGGCCTCTGATTGCCCTATCATAGAAGTTTAATAGTGCATTTTACTCGTCATTTCATGCGCTTTAAGGTGCCGCTTAGCCCATTACGCTATATGAAATAGGAGCGACGTAAATTGAACAAATGTGATAGAATTACGCTAAATTCTTATATTAATCATAATATAAGATGACCTAATCGGGTCTCTGATCGCCCTACCATAGGAGTTTAATAGTGCATTTTACTCACCATTTCATGCGCTTCAAGGTGCCGTTTAACCCAATACGCTATCTGAAATAGGAGCGTCGTAAATTGAACAAATGTGATAGAATTACACTGAATTCTTATATTAACCAGAATGTAAAATGATCTATTCGGATCTCTGATTGCCCTATCATAGAAGTTTAATAGTGCACCTTACTCGTCATTTCATGCGCTTTAAGGTGCCGCTTAGCCCATTACGCTATATGAAATAGGAGCGACGTAAATTGAACAAATGTGATAGAATTACGCTAAATTCTTATATTAATCATAATATAAGATGACCTAATCGAGTCTCTGATCGCCCTACCATAGGAGTTTAATAGTGCATTTTACTCACCATTTCATGCGCTTCAAGGTGCCGTTTAGCCCAATACGCTATCTGAAATAGGAGCGTCGTAAATTGAACAAATGTGATAGAATTACACTGAATTCTTATATTAACCAGAATTTAAAATGATCTATTCGGATCTCTGATTGCCCTATCATAGAAGTTTAACAGTGCATTTTACTCGTCATTTCATGCGCTTTATCATGCCACCTAGCCCATTACGCTATCTGAAATAGGAGCGGCGTAAATTGAACAAATGTGATAGAATTACGCAGAATTCTTATATTAACCATAATATAAGATGATCTAATCGGGTCCCTGATTGCCCTATCATAGAAGGTTAGTAGTGCATTTTACTCGGCATTCCACGCGCTTTAAGATGCCGCTTTGCCAATACGCTATCTGAAGTAGGAGCGACGTAAATTGAACAAATGTGATAGAATTACGCAGAATTCTTATATTAACCATAATATAGAATGATCTAATCGGGTCTTTGATTGCCCTATCATAGAAAGTTAGTAGTGCATTTTATTCGTCATTCCACGCGCTTTAAGATGCCGCCTAGCACAATACGCTATCTGAAATAGGAGCGACGTAAATTGAATAATGTGATAAAATTACGTTGAATTCTTATATTAACAATATTATAAAATGATCTAATCGGGTCTCTGATTGCCCTATCATAGATGTTTAAGAGTGCACTTTACTCGACATTTCATGCGCTTTAAGATGCCACCTAGCCCAATACGCTATCTGAAATAGGGGCGACGTAAATTGAACAAATGTGATAGAATTAGGCAGAATTCGTATATTAACCATAATATAAACGATCAATTCGGGTCTCTGATTGCCCTATCATAGAAGTTTAATAGTGCATTTTACTCGTCATTCTATGCGCCTTAAGGTGCCGCCTATCCCAATACGCTATCTGAAATGGGAGCGACGTAAATTGAACAAATGTCATAGAAATACGCTGAATTCTTATATTAAGCATAATATAAGATGACCTAATCGGGTCTCTGATTGCCCTATCATAGAAGTTTAACAGTGCATTTTGCTCGCCATTTCATGCGCTTCAAGGTGCCGTTTAGCCCAATACGCTATCTGAAATAGGAACGTCGTAAATTAAACAAATGTGATAGAATTACACTGAATTCTTATATTAACAATAATATAAGATGATCTAATCGGGTCTCTGATTGCCCTATCATAGAATGTTAGTAGTGCATTTTACTTGTCATTCCACACGCTATAAGACGCCGCTTAGACCAATGCGCTATCTGAAATAGGAGCGATGTAAATTGACAAATGTGATAGAATTACGCTGAATTCTTATATCAATCATAATATAAGATGACGTAATCGGGTCTCCGATTGCCCTCTCCGAGAAGTTAGTAGTGCATTTTACTCGTCATTTCATGCGCTTTAAGGTGCCGTCTAGCTCAATCCGCTATATCAAATTGGACATACGTAAATTGAGCAAATGTGATGGATTTACGCATAATTCTTATATTAACCATAATATAAAATGATCTAATCGGGTCTCTGATTGCCCTATCATAGAAGTTTAATAGTGCATGTTACTCGTCATTTCATGCGCTTTAAGGTGCCGCTTGGCTCAATACGCTATCTGAAATAGGAGCGACGGAAATTCAACAAACGTCATAGAATTTCGCTGAATTCTTAAATTAACCATAATGTAAAATGATCTAATCGGGTCTGTTTACCCCACCCTAGAAGTTTAATGGTGCATTTTACTCGACATTTCATGCGCTTTAAGATTCCACCTAGCCCAATACGCTACCTGAAATAGGGGCGACGTAAATTGAACAAATGTGATAGAATTACGCAGAATTCTTGAATTAACCATAATATAATACGATCTATTAGGGTCTCTGATTGCCCTATCATAGGAGGTTTATAGTGCATTTTACTCGCCATTTCATGCTCTTTAAGGTGCCGCCTAGCCCAATACGCTATCTGAAATAGGAGCGACGTAAGTTGAACAAATGTGATAGAATTTCGCTGAATTCTTATATTAACCATAATATAGAATGACCTAATCGGGTCTCTGATTGCCCTATCAGAGAAGTTTAGTAGTTCATTTTACTCGCCATTTCATGCGATTTAAGGTGCCGTTTAGTCCAATACGGTATCTAAAATAGGAGCGTCGTAAATTGAACAAATGTGGTAAAATTAAACTGAATTCTTATATTAATCATAATATAAGATGAACTAATCGGGTCTCTGATTGCCCTATCCTACAAGTTTAAGTAGTGCATTTTACTCGACATTTCATGCGCTTTAAGATGCCGCTTAGCCCAATACGCTATCTGAAATAGGAGAGACGTAAATTGAACGAATGTGATAGAATTTCGCTGAATTCTTATATTAACCATAATATAAAAAGATCTAATCGGGTCTCTGATTGCCCTATCACAGAAGTTTAATAGTCCGTTTCGCTCGCCATTTCATGCGCTTTAAGGTGCCGTTTAGTCCGATACGCTATCGGAAATAGGAGCGTCGTAAATTGAACAAATGTGATAGAATTACACTGAATTCTTAAATTAACCATAATATAAGATGATCTAATCGGGTCTCTGATTGCCATATCCTAGAAGTTTAGTAGTGCATTTCACTCATCAGTTCATGCGCTTTGAGATGCCGCTTAGCCCAATACGCTATCTGCAATAGGAGCGACGTAAATTGAATAAATGTGATAGAATTTCGCTGAATTCTTATATTAACCATAATATAAAAAGATCTAATCGGGTCTCTGATTGCCCTATCATAGAAGGTTAGTAGTGCATTTTACTCGTCATTCCACGCGCTTTAAGTTGCCGCTTAGCCCAATACGCTATCTGAAATAGGAGCGACGTAAATTGAACAAATGTGATAGAATTTCGCTGAATTCTTATCTTAACCAAAATATAAAATGATCTAATCGGGTCTCTGATTGCCCTATCATAGAAGTTTAATAGTGCATTTTACTCGCCATTCCACACGCTTTAAGATGCCGCCTAGCCCAATACGCTATCTGAAATAGGAGCGATGTAATTTGAACAAATGTGATAGAATTTCGCTGAAACCTTTTAGTAACCATAATGTAAAATGATCTAATCGGGTTTCGGTTCGCCCTAGCCTAGAAGTTTAATAGTGCATTTTATTCGCCATTTCATGCGCTTTGAGCTGCCGCTTAGCCCAATACGCTATCTGAAATAGGAGCGACGTAAATTGAACAAATGTGATAGAATTTCCCTGAAATCTTATATTAAACAAAATATAAAGTGATCTAATCGGGTCTCTGATTACCCTATCATAGAAGTTTAGTAGTGCATTTCACTCGCCCTCCCACGCGCTTTAAGTTCCGCCTAGCCCAGTACGCTATCTGAAATAGGAGCGACGTAAGTTGAACAAATGTGATAGAATTACGCTGTGTTCTTATATTAATCGTAATATAAAATGATCTAATCGGGTCTCTGTTTCCCGTACCCTAGAAGTTTAATAGTGCATTTTACTCGCCTTTTCATGCGCTTTGAGGTACCGCATAGCCCAATACGCTATCTGAAATAGGAGCGACGTAAATTGAACAAATGTGATAGAATTTCCCTGAATGCTTATATTAATCACACTATAAAATGATCTATTCGGGTCTCTGATTGCCCTATCATAGAAGTTTAATAGTGCATTTTAGTCGCCATTCCGCGCGCTTTAAGATGCCGCCTAGCCAAGTACGCTATCTGAAATAGGAGCGATGTAAATTGAACAAATGTGATAGGATTTCCCTGAAATCTTATATTAAACAAAATATAAAATGATCTAATCGGTCCTCTGATTGCCGTATCATAGAAGTTTAGTAGTGCATTTTACTCGCCCTTCCACGCGCTTTAGGATGCCGCTTAGCCCAATACGCCATCTGAAATAGGAGCGATGTAAATTGAACAAATGTGATAGAATTTCGCCGAATTCTTATATTAACCTTAATGTAAAATGATTTAATCGTGTCTCTGTTCGCCCTACCCTAGAAGTTTAATAGTGCATTTTACTCGCCATTTCATGCGCTTTCAGATGCCGCTTAGCCCAATACTCTATCTGAAAAAGGAGCGACCTAAATTGAACAAATGTGATAGAATTTCCCTGAAATCTTATATTAAACAAAATATAAAACGATCTAATCGGGACTCTGATTGCCCTATCATAGAAGTTTACTAGTGCATTTTACTCGCCCTTCCGCGCGCTTTAAGATGCCGCCTAGCCCAATACGCTATCTGAAATAGGAGCGACGTAAATTGAACAAATGTGACAGAATTTCGCTGAATTCTTAATTTAACCATAATATTAAATAATCTAATCGGGTCTCTGTTTGCCCCACCCTAGAAGTTTAATAGTGCATTTTACTCGCCATTTCTTGCGCTTTGAGATGCCGCTTAGCCCAATACGCTATCTGAAATAGGAGTGACGTAAATTGAACACATGTGATAGTATTTCGCTGAATTCTTATATTTACCAAAATATAAAATGATCTAATCGGAACTCTGTTTGCCCTACCCTAGAAGTTTAATAGTGCATTTTACTCGCCATTTCATGCGCTTTGAGATGCCGCTTAGCCCAATACGCTATCTGAAATAGGAGCGACGTAAGTTGAACGAATGTGATAGAATTACGCTGAATTCTTAAATTAACCATAATATAAAATGATCTAATCGGGACTCTGTTTGCCCTACCCTAGAAGTTTAATAGTGCATTTTACTCGCCATTTCATGCGCTTTGAGATGCCGCTTAGCCCAATACGCTATCTGAAATAGGAGCGACGTAAATTGAACAAATGTGATAGAATTTCTCTGAATTCTTATATTAACCAAAATATAAAATGATCTAATCGGGTCTCTGATTGCCCTATCATAGAAGTTTAATAGTGCATTTTACTCGACATTCCGCGCGCTTTAAGATGCCGCCTAGCCCAGAACACTATTTGAAATAGGAGCGACGTAAGTTGAACAAATGTGATAGAGTTTTGCTAAATTCTTAAATTAACCATAATATAAAATGATGTAATCGGGTCTCTGTTCGCCCGACCCAAGAAGTTTAATAGTGCATTTCACTCGTCATTTCATGCGCTTTGAGATACCGCTTAGCCCAATACGCTATCTGCAATAGGAGCGACGTAAATTGAACAAATGTGATAGAATTTCGCTGAATTCTTATATTAACCGCAATATAAAATGATCTAATCGGGTCTCTGTTTGCCTTACCCTGGAAGTTTAATAGTGCATTTTACTCGCCATTCTACGCGCTTTAAGATTTCTCCAAGCCCAATACGCTATCTGAAATAGGAGCGACGTAAGTTGAACAAATGTGGTGGAATTTCACTGAATACTTTTATTAACCATAACGTAAAATGATCTAATCGGGTCTCTGTTCGCCCTAGCCTAGAAGTTTAATAGTGCATTTTATTCGCCATATCATGCGCTTTGAGATGCCGCTTAGCCCAATACGCTATCTGAAATTGGAGCGACGTAAATTGCACAAATGTGATAGAATTTCCCTGAATTCTTATATTAACCTTAATGTAAAATGATCTAATCGGGTCTCTGTCCGCCCTACCCTAGAAGTTTAATAGTGCATTTCACTCATCATTTCATGCGCTTTGAGATGCCGCTTAGCCCAATACGCTATCTGCAATAGGAGCGACGTAAATTGAACAAATGTGATAGAATTTCGCTGAATTCTTATATTAACCAAAATATAAAATGATATAATCGGGTCTCTGATTGCCCTATCATAGAAGTTTAATAGTTCATTTTCCTCGCCATTCCACGCGGTTTAAGACGCCGCCTAGCCCAGTACGCTATCTTAAATAGGAGCGACGTAAATTGAACAAATGTGATAGAATTTCCCTGAATTCTTAAATTAACCATAATATAAAATGATCTAATCGGGTCTCTGTTTGCCCTACCCTAGAAATTTAATAGTGCATTTCACTCGTCATTTCATGCGCTTTGAGATGCCGCTTAGCCCAATAAGCTATCTGAAATAGGAGCGACGTAAGTTGAACAAATGTGATAGAATTACGCTGAATACTTATATTAACCTTAATGTTAAATGATCTAATCGGGTCTCTGTTCGCCCTACCGTAGAAGTTTAATAGTGCATTTTATTCGCCATATCATGCGCTTTGAGATGCCTCTTAGCCCAATACGCTAGCTGAAATATCAGCGACGTAAATTGAACAAATGTGATAGAATTTCGCTTAATTCTTATATTAACCGTAATATAAAATGATCTAATCGGGTCTCTGTTCGCCCTAGCATAGAAGTTTAATAGTGCATTTTATTCGCCATATCATGCGCTTTGAGATGCCGCTTAGCCCAATACGCTATCTGAAATTGGAGCGACGTAAATTGAACAAACGTGATAGAATTACGCAGAATTCTGATATTAACCATAATATAAAATGATCTAATCGGGTCTTTGTTTGCCCTACCCTAGAAGTTTAATGGTGCATTTCACTCGCCGTTTCCTGCGCTTTGAGATGCCGCTTAGCCCAATACGCTATCTGAAATATCAGCGACGTAAATTGAACAAATGTGATAGAATTTCACTGAATTCTTATATTAACCTTAATGTAAAATGATCTAATCGGGTCTCTGTTCGCCCTACCCTAGAAGATTAATAGTGCATTTCACTCGTCATTTCATGCGCTTTGAGATGCCGCATAGCCCAATAAGCTATCTGAAATAGGAGCGCCGTAAATTGAACAAATGTGATAGAATTTCGCGGAATTCTTAAATTAACCATAATATAAAATGATCTAAACGGGTCTCTGTTTGCCCTACCCTAGAAGTTTAATAGTGCATTTCACTCATCATTTCATGCGCTTTGAGATGCCGCTTAGCCCAATACGCTATCTCCAATAGGAGCGACGTAAATTGAACAAATGTGATAGAATTTCGCTGAATTCTTATATTAACCAAAATATAAAATGATATAATCGGGTCTCTGATTGCCCTATCATAGAAGTTTAATAGTTCATTTTCCTCGCCATTCCACGCGCTTTAAGATGCCGCCTAGCCCAGTACGCTATCTTAAATAGGAGCGACGTAAATTGAACAAATGTGATAGAATTTCCCTGAATTCTTAAATTAACCATAATATAAAATGATCTAATCGGGTCTCTGTTTGCCCTACCCTAGAAGTTTAATAGTGCATTCTACTCGCCATTTCATGCGCTTTGAGATGCCGCTTAGCACAATACGCTATCTGAAATAGGAGCGACGTACATTGAACAAATGTGATAGAATTTCCCTGAAATCTTATATTAAACAAAATATAAAATGATCTAATCGGGTCTCTGATTACCCTATCATAGAAGTTTAGTAGTGCATTTTACTAGCCCTTCCACGCGCTTTAAGATGCCGCCTAGCCCAGTACGCTATCTGAAATAGGAGCGACGTAAGTTGAACAAATGTGATAGAATTACGCGAATTCTTATATTAACCGTAATATAAAATGACCTAATCGGGTCTCTGTTTGCCCTACCCTAGAAATTTAATAGTGCATTTCACTCGTCATTTCATGCGCTTTGAGATGCCGCTTAGCCCAATAAGCTATCTGAAATAGGAGCGACGTAAGTTGAACAAATGTGATAGAATTACGCTGAATACTTATATTAACCTTAATGTTAAATGATCTAATCGGGTCACTGTTCGCCCTACCCTAGAAGTTTAATAGTGCATTTTACTCGCCATTTCATGCGCGTTGAGATGCCGCTTAGCCCAATACGCTATCTGCAATAGGAGCGACGTAAATTGAATAAATGTGATAGAATTTCGCTGAATTCTTAAATTAACCATAATATAAAATGATCTAATCGGGTCTCTGTTTGCCCTACCCTGGAAGTTAAATAGTGCATTTTACTCGGCATTTCATGCGCTTTGAGATGCCGCTTAGCCCAATACGCTATCTGAAATATCAGCGACGTAAATTGAACAAATGTGATAGAATTTCGCTGAATTCTGATATTAACCTTAATGTAAAATGATCTAATCGGGTCTCTGGTTGCCGTACCCTAGAAGTTTAATAGTGCACTTGAGTCGTCATTTCATGCATTTTGAGATGCCGCTTAGCCCAATACGCTACCTGAAATATCAGCGACGTAAATTGAACAAATGTGATAGAATTTTGCTGAATTCTTAAATTAACCACAATATAAAATGACCTAATCGGGTCTCTGTTTGCCCTACACTAGAAGTTTAATGGTGCATTTTACTCGCCGTTTCCTGCGCTTTGAGATGCCGCTTAGCCCCATACGCTATCTGAAATATCAGCGACGTAAATTGAACAAATGTGATAGAATTTCGCTTAATTCTTATATTAACCGTAATATAAAATGATCTAATCGGGTCTCTGTTCGCCCTAGCATAGAAGTTTAATAGTGCATTTTATTCGCCATTCCATGCGCGTTGAGATGCCGCTTAGCCCAATACGCTATCTGAAATAGGAGCGACGTACATTTAACAAATGTGATAGAATTTCCCTGAAATCTTATATTAAACAAAATATAAAATGATCTAATCGGGTCTCTGTTCGCCCTACCCTAGGTGTTTAATAGTGCATTTCACTCATCATTTCATGCGCTTTGAGATGCCGCTTAGCCCAATACGCTATCTGCAATAGGAGCGACGTAAATTGAACAAATGTGATAGAATTTCGCTGAATTCTTATATTAACCAAAATATAAAATGATATAATCGGGTCTCTGATTGCCCCATTATAGAAGTTTAATAGTGCATTTTACACGCCATTGCGTGCGCTTTGAGATGCCGCTTAGCCCAATACGCTATCTGGAATGTCAGCGACGTAAATTGAACAAATGTGATAGAATTTCGCTGAATTCTGATATTAACCTTAATGTAAAAGGATCTATTCGGGTCACTGTTTGCCCTACCCTAGACGTTTAATAGTGCATTTGACTCGTCATTTCATGCATTTTGAGATGCCCCTTAGCCCAATACGCTACCTGAAATATCAGCGACGTAAATTGAACAAATGTGATAGAATTTCGCGGAATTCTTAAATTCACCATAATATAAAATGATCTAAACGGGTCTCTGTTTGCCCTACCGTAGAAGTTTAATAGTGCATTTCACTCGCCATTTCATGCGCTTTGAGATGCCGCTTAGCCCCATACGCTATCTGAAATAGGAGCGACGTAAATTGAACAAATGTGATAGAATTTCCCTGAATTCTTATATTAACCAAAATATAAAATGATCTAATCGGGTCTCCGATTGCCCTATCACAGAAGTTTAATAGTGCAGTTCCCTCGCCGTTCCACGCGCTTTAAGATGCCGCCTAGCCCAATACGCTATCTGAAATAGGAGCGATATAAATTGAACAAATGTGATAGAATTTCGCTGAATTCTTTTATTAACCATAATGTAAAATGATCCAATGGTGTCTCTGTTCGGCCTAGCCCAGAAGTTTAATAGTGCATTTTATTCGCCATTTCATGCCCTTTGAGCTGCCGCTTAGCCCAATACGCTATCTGAAATTGGAGCGACGTAAATTGAACAAATGTGATAGAATTTCCCTGAATTCTTATATTAACCTTAATGTAAAATGATCTAATCGGGTCTCTGTTCGCCCTACCCTAGAAGTTTAATGGTGCATTTCACTCGCCGTTTCCTGCGCTTTGAGATGCCGCTTAGCCCAATACGCTATCTGAAATATCAGCGACGTAAATTGAACAAATGTGATAGAATTTCACTGAACTCTTATATTAACCTTAATGTAAAATGATCTAATCGGGTCTCTGTTCGCCCTACCCTAGAAGATTAATAGTGCATTTCACTCGTCATTTCATGCGCTTTGAGATGCCGCATAGCCCAATAAGCTATCTGAAATAGGAGCGCCGTAAATTGAACAAATGTGATAGAATTTCGCGGAATTCTTAAATTAACCATAATATAAAATTATCTAAACGGGTCTCTGTTTGCCCTACCCTAGAAGTTTAATAGTGCATTTCAATCGTCATTTCATGCGCTTTGAGATGCCGCTTAGCCCAATAAGCAATCTGAAATAGGAGCGACGTAAGTTGAACAAATTTGATAGAATTACGCTGAATACTTATATTAACCTTAATGTTAAATGATCTAATCGGGTCTCTGTTTGCCCTACCCTAGAAGTTTAATAGTGCATTTCGCTCGTCATTTCATGCGCTTTGAGATGCCACTTAGCCCCATACGCTATCTGAAATATCAGCGACGTAAATTGAACAAATGTGATAGAATTTCGCTGAATTCTTTTATTATCCATAATGTAAAATGACCTAATCGGTCCTCTGATTGCCGTATCATAGAAGTTTAGTAGCGCATTTTACGCGCCCTTCCACGCGCTTTAAGATGCCGCCTAGCCCCGTACGCTATCTGTAATAGGAGCGACGTAAATTGAACAAATGTGATAGAATTTTGCTGAATTCTTAAAATTAACCATAATATAAAATGATCTAATCGGGTCTCTGTTTGCCCTACACTAGAAGTTTAATGGAGCATTTTACTCGCCGTTTCCTGCGCTTTGAGATGCCGCTTAGGCCAATACGCTATCTGAAATGTCAGCGACGTAAATTGAACAAATGTGATAGAATTTCCCTGAAATCTTATATTAAACAAAATATAAAATGATCTAATCGGGTCTCTGATTGCCCTATCATAGCAGTTTAGTAGTGCATTTTACTCGCCCTTCCACGCGCTTTAAGATGCCGCCTATCCCAGTACGCTATCTGAAATAGGAGCTATGTAAATTGAACAAATGTGATAGAATTTCGCTGAATTCTTTCATTAACCATAATGTAAAATGGTCTAATCGGGTCTCTGTTCGCCCTAGCCTAGAAGTTTAATAGTGCATTTTATTAGCCATTTCATGCGCTTTAAGATGCCGCTTAGCCCAATACGCTACCTGAAATAGGAGCGACGTAAATTGAACAAATGTGATAGAATTTCCCTGAATTCTTACATTAACCGTAATATAAAATGATCTAATCGGGTCTCTGATTGCCCTATCATAGCAGTTTAGTAGTGCATTTTACTCGCCATTTCATGCGCTTTGAGATGCCCCTTAGCCCAATACGCTATCTGAAATAGGAGCGACGTAAATTGAACAAATGTGATAGAATTTCCCTGAAATCTTATATTAAACAAAATATAAAATGATCTAATCGGGTCTCTGATTGCCCTATCATAGCAGTTTAGTAGCGCATTTTACTCGCCCTTCCACGCGCTTTAAGATGCCGCCTAGCCCAGTACGCTATCTGAAATAGGAGCGACGTAAGTTGAACAAATGTGATAGAATTACGCTAAATACTTTTATTAACCTTAATGTTAAATGATCTAATCGGGTCTATGTTTGCCCTACCCTAGAAGTTTAATAGTGCATTTCACTCGTCATTTCATGCGATTTGAGATGCCGCTTTGCCCAATAAGCTATCTGAAATAGTTGCGACGTAAATTGAACAAATGTGATAGAATTTCGCCGAATTCTTAAATTAACCATAATATAAAATGATCTAATCGGGTCTCTGTTTGCCCTACCCTAGAAGTTTAATAGTGTATTTTACTCGCCATTTCATGCGCATTGAGATGACGCTTAGCCCAATACAGTATCTGTAATAGGAGCGACGTAAATTGAACAAATGTGATAGAATTACGCTGAATTCTTATATTAACCGCAATATAAAATGATCTAATCGGGTCTCTGTTTGCCTTACCCTGGAAGTTTAATAGTGCATTTTACTCGCCATTCTACGCGCTTTAAGATTTCTCCAAGCCCAATACGCTATCTGAAATAGGAGCGACGTAAGTTGAACAAATGTGGTGGAATTTCACTGAATACTTTTATTAACCATAACGTAAAATGATCTAATCGGGTCTCTGTTCGCCCTAGCCTAGAAGTTTAACAGTGCATTTTATTCGCCATTTCATGCGCTTTGAGATGCCGCTTAGCCCAATAAGCTACCTGAAATAGTTGCGACGTAAATTGAACAAATGTGATAGAATTTCGCTGAATTTTTAAATTAACCATAATATAAAATGATCTAATCGGGAGACCGTTTGCCCTACCCTAGAAGTTTAATAGTGCATTTGACTCGTCATTTCTTCCGCTTTGAGGTGCGGCTTAGCCCAATACGCTATCTGAAATATGAGAGACGTAAGTTGAACAAATGTGATAGAATTTCGCTGAATTCTTTTATTAACCACAATATAAAATTATCTAATCGGGTCTCTGTTTGCCCTATCATAGAAGTTTAGTAGTGCATTTTACTCGCCATTCCACGCGCTTTAAGATGCCGCCTAGCCCAGTACGCTATCTGAAATAGGAGCGACGTAAATTGAACAAATGTGATAGAATTTCCCTGAAATCTTATATTAAACAAAATATAAAATGATCTAATCGGGTCTCTGATTACCCTATCATAGAAGTTTAGTAGTGCATATTACTCGCCCTTCCACGCGCTTTAAGATGCCGCCTAGCCCAGTACGCTATCTGAAATAGGAGCGACGTAAGTTGAGCATATGTGACAGAATTACGATGAATTCTTAAATTAACCATAATATAAAATGATGTAATCGGGTCTCTGTTTGCCCTACCCTAAAAGTTTAATAGTGCATTCTACACGACATTTCATGCGCCTTGAGATGCCGCTTAGCCCAATACGCTATCTGAAATAGGTGCGACGTAAATTGAACAAATGTGATAGAATTTCGCTGAATTTTTAAATTAACCATAATATAAAATGATCTAATCGGGACACTGTTCGCCCTACCCTAGAAGTTTAATAGTGCATTTTACTCGCCATTTCATGCGCTTTTAGATGCCGCTTAGCCCAATACGCTATCTGAAATATCAGCGACGTAAATTGAACAAATGTGATAGAATTTCGCTGAATTCTTAAATTAACCATAATATAAAATGATCTAATCGGGTCTCAGTTTGCCCTACCCAAGAAGTTTAATAGTGCATTTTACTCGACATTTCATGCGCTTTAAGATGCCACATAGCCCAGTACGCTATCTGAAATAGGGGCGACGTAAATTGAGCAAATGTGATAGAATTTCGCTGAATTCTTATATTAACCATAGTATAAGATGACCTAATCGGCTCTCTGATTGCCCTATCCGAGAAGTTTAGTAGTGCATTTTACTCGACACTTCATGCGTTTTAAGATCCCGCCTAGTCCAATGCGCTACCTGAAATTGGAGCTATGTAAATTGAACAAACGTGATAGAATTACGCAGAGTTCTTATATTATCCATAATATAATACGATCTATTCGGGTCTCTGATTGTCCTATCATAGAAGTTTAATAGTGCATTTTACTCGTCATTTCATGCGCTTTAAGGTGCCGCCTCGCCCAATACGCTATCTGAAATAGGAGCGTCGTAAATTGAACAAATGTGATAGAATTACGCAGAATTCTTATATTAACCACAATTTAAAATGATCTATTCGGCTCTCTGATTGCCCTATCATAGAATTTTAATAGTGAATTTTACTCATCATTTCATGCGCTTTAAGGTGCCACGTAGCCCATTACGCTATCTGAAATAGGAGCGACGTAAATTGAACAATTGTGATAGAACTTCGCTGAATTCTTATATTAACCATAATATAAAATGATCAAATCGGGTCTCCGATTGCCCTTTCTTAGAAGCTTATTAGGGCATTTTACTCGCCATTTCATGCGCTTTAAGGAGCCGTTTAGCACAATACGCTATCTGAAATAGGAGCGACGTAAATTGAACATATGTGATAGAATTACGCAGAATTCTTATATTAACGATAATATAAAATAATCTAATCGAATCTCTGATTGCCCTATCATAGAAGTTTAATAGTACGTTTTACTCATCATTCCATGCGCCTTAAGGTGCCGCCTATCCCAATACGCTATCTGAAATAGAAGCGACGTAAATTGAACAAATGTGATAGAATTACGCTGCATTCTTATATTAATCAAAATATAAAACGACCTAATCGGGTCTCTGATTGCCCTATCATAGAAGTTTAATAGTGCATTTTACTCGCCATTTCATGCGCTTCAAGGTGCCGTTTAGCCCAATACGCTATCTGAAATAGGAGCGACGTAAATTGAACAAATGTGATAGAATTACGCTGAATTCATATATTAATCATAACATAAGATGACCTAATTGGGTCTCTGATTGCCCTATCCTAGAAGTTTAGTAGTGCATTTTACTTGATATTTCATGCGCTTGAAGATGCCACTTAGCCCAATACGCTATCCGAAATAGGAGCGTCGTAAATTGATCAAATGTGATAGAATTACACTGAATTCTTATATTAACCACAATTTAAAATGATCTATTCGGGTCTCTGATTGCCCTATCATAGAAGTTTAATAGTGCATTTTTCTCGTCATTTCATGCGCTTTAACATGCAACCTATCCCAATACGCTATCTGAAATAGGAGCGACGTAAACTGAACAAATGTGATAAAATTACGCTGAATTGTTATATTAACAATAATATAAAATGATCTAATCGGGTCTCTGATTGCCCTATCAAAGAAGTTTAGTTGTGCATTTTACTCGCCATTTCATGCGCTTTAAGGTGCCGTCTTGCCCAATCCGCTATCTCATATTGGAGATACGTAAATTGAGCAAATGTGATAGAACTACGCATAATTCTTATATTAACCATAATATAAAATGATCTAATCGGGTCTCTGATTGCCCTATCATAGAAGTTTAATAGTGCACTTTACTGTTCCTTTCATGCGCTTTGAGGTGCCGCTTAGCCCAATACGCTATTTGAAATAGGAGCGACGTAAATTGAACGAATGTGATAGAATTTCGCGGAATTCTTATATTAACCATAATATAAAATGATCTAATCGGGTCTCTGATTGCCCTATCATAGAAGGTTGGTAGTGCATTTTACTTGGCATTCCACGAGCTTTAAGATGCCACCGAGCCCATTACGCTATCTGAAATAGGAGCGACATAAATTGAACAAATGTGATAGAATTACGCTGAATTCTTATATTAACCATAATATAAAATGATCAAATCGGGTCTCCGATTGCCCTATCTTAGAAGTTTAATAGTGCATTTTACTCGTCATTTCATGCGCTTTAAGATTCTGCTTAGCCCAATACGCTATCTGAAATAGGAGCGACGTAAATTAAACAAATGTGATAGAATTTCGCTGAATTCTTATATTAACCATAACATAAAATGGTCTAATCGGGTCTCTAATTGCCCTATCATAGAAGGTTAGTAGTGCATTTTACTTGCCATTCCACGCGCTTTAAGATGCCGCCCAGCCCAATGTACTATCTGCAATAGGAACGACGTCACTTGAACAAATGTGATGGAATTACGCATAATTCTTATATTAACCATAATATAAAATGATCTAATCGGGCCTCTGATTGCCCTATCATAGAAGTTTAATAGTGCATTTTACTCGTCATTTCATGCGCTTTAAGGTGCCGCTTAGCCCATTACGCTATATGAAATAGGAGCGACGTAAATTGAACAAATGTGATAGAATTACGCTAAATTCTTATATTAATCATAATATAAGATGACCTAATCGGGTCTCTGATCGCCCTACCATAGGAGTTTAATAGTGCATTTTACTCACCATTTCATGCGCTTCAAGGTGCCGTTTAACCCAATACGCTATCTGAAATAGGAGCGTCGTAAATTGAACAAATGTGATAGAATTACACTGAATTCTTATATTAACCAGAATTTAAAATGATCTATTCGGATCTCTGATTGCCCTATCATAGAAGTTTAATAGTGCACCTTACTCGTCATTTCATGCGCTTTAAGGTGCCGCTTAGCCCATTACGCTATATGAAATAGGAGGGACGTAAATTGAACAAATGTGATAGAATTACGCTAAATTCTTATATTAATCATAATATAAGATGACCTAATCGAGTCTCTGATCGCCCTACCATAGGAGTTTAATAGTGCATTTTACTCACCATTTCATGCGCTTCAAGGTGCCGTTTAGCCCAATACGCTATCTGAAATAGGAGCGTCGTAAATTGAACAAATGTGATAGAATTACACTGAATTCTTATATTAACCAGAATTTAAAATGATCTATTCGGATCTCTGATTGCCCTATCATAGAATTTTAATAGTGAATTTTACTCATCATTTCA
The DNA here is from genome assembly GCA_916610135.2 of Macropis europaea. Taxonomy (NCBI): domain Eukaryota; kingdom Metazoa; phylum Arthropoda; class Insecta; order Hymenoptera; family Melittidae; genus Macropis; species Macropis europaea. The sequence goes on along the minus strand of CAKAJE020000159.1, from coordinate 23,773 downwards.
TGCGCTTTAAGGTGCCACGTAGCCCATTACGCTATCTGAAATAGGAGCGACGTAAATTGAACAATTGTGATAGAACTTCGCTGAATTCTTATATTAACCATAATATAAAATGATCAAATCGGGTCTCCGATTGCCCTTTCTTAGAAGCTTATTAGGGCATTTTACTCGCCATTTCATGCGCTTTAAGGAGCCGTTTAGCACAATACGCTATCTGAAATAGGAGCGACGTAAATTGAACATATGTGATAGAATTACGCAGAATTCTTATATTAACGATAATATAAAATAATCTAATCGAATCTCTGATTGCCCTATCATAGAAGTTTAATAGTACGTTTTACTCATCATTCCATGCGCCTTAAGGTGCCGCCTATCCCAATACGCTATCTGAAATAGAAGCGACGTAAATTGAACAAATGTGATAGAATTACGCTGAATTCTTATATTAATCAAAATATAAAACGACCTAATCGGGTCTCTGATTGCCCTATCATAGAAGTTTAATAGTGCATTTTACTCGCCATTTCATGCGCTTCAAGGTGCCGTTTAGCCCAATACGCTATCTGAAATAGGAGCGACGTAAATTGAACAAATGTGATAGAATTACGCTGAATTCATATATTAATCATAACATAAGATGACCTAATTGGGTCTCTGATTGCCCTATCCTAGAAGTTTAGTAGTGCATTTTACTTGATATTTCATGCGCTTTAAGATGCCACTTAGCCCAATACGCTATCCGAAATAGGAGCGTCGTAAATTGATCAAATGTGATAGAATTACACTGAATTCTTATATTAACCACAATTTAAAATGATCTATTCGGGTCTCTGATTGCCCTATCATAGAAGTTTAATAGTGCATTTTTCTCGTCATTTCATGCGCTTTAACATGCAACCTATCCCAATACGCTATCTGAAATAGGAGCGACGTAAACTGAACAAATGTGATAAAATTACGCTGAATTGTTATATTAACAATAATATAAAATGATCTAATCGGGTCTCTGATTGCCCTATCAAAGAAGTTTAGTTGTGCATTTTACTCGCCATTTCATGCGCTTTAAGGTGCCGTCTTGCCCAATCCGCTATCTCATATTGGAGATACGTAAATTGAGCAAATGTGATAGAACTACGCATAATTCTTATATTAACCATAATATAAAATGATCTAATCGGGCCTCTGATTGCCCTATCATAGAAGTTTAATAGTGCATTTTACTCGTCATTTCATGCGCTTTAAGGTGCCGCTTAGCCCATTACGCTATATGAAATAGGAGCGACGTAAATTGAACAAATGTGATAGAATTACGCTAAATTCTTATATTAATCATAATATAAGATGACCTAATCGGGTCTCTGATCGCCCTACCATAGGAGTTTAATAGTGCATTTTACTCACCAGTTCATGCGCTTCAAGGTGCCGTTTAACCCAATACGCTATCTGAAATAGGAGCGTCGTAAATTGAACAAATGTGATAGAATTACACTGAATTCTTATATTAACCAGAATTTAAAATGATCTATTCGGATCTCTGATTGCCCTATCATAGAAGTTTAATAGTGCACCTTACTCGTCATTTCATGCGCTTTAAGGTGCCGCTTAGCCCATTACGCTATATGAAATAGGAGCGACGTAAATTGAACAAATGTGATAGAATTACGCTAAATTCTTATATTAATCATAATATAAGATGACCTAATCGAGTCTCTGATCGCCCTACCATAGGAGTTTAATAGTGCATTGTACTCACCATTTCATGCGCTTCAAGGTGCCGTTTAGCCCAATACGCTATCTGAAATAGGAGCGTCGTAAATTGAACAAATGTGATAGAATTACAGTGAATTCTTATATTAACCAGAATTTAAAATGATCTATTCGGATCTCTGATTGCCCTATCATAGAAGTTTAATAGTGCATTTTACTCGTCATTTCATGCGCTTTAACATGCCACCTAGCCCATTACGCTATCTGAAATAGGCGCGACGTAAATTGAACAAATGTGATAAAATTACGCTGAATTCTTATATTAACGATAATATAAAATGATCTAATCGGGGCTCTGATTGCTCTATCAAAGAAGTTTGGTAGTGCATTTTACTCCACATTTCATGCGCTTTAAGATGCCACCTATCCCAATACGCTATCTGAAATTGGTGCTACGTAAATTAAACAAATGTGATAGAGTTACGACGAATTCTTATATTAACCATAATATAATACGATCTATTCGGGTCTCTGATTGCCCTATCATAGAAGTTTAATAGTGCATTTTACTCGGCATTCCGCGCGCTTTAAGATGCCGCTTTGCCAATACGCTATCTGAAGTAGGAGCGACGTAAATTGAACAAATGTGATAGAATTACGCAGAATTCTTATATTAACCATAATATAGAATGATCTAATCGGGTCTTTGATTGCCCTATCATAGAAAGTTAGTAGTGCATTTTACTCGTCATTCCACCCGCTTTAAGATGCCGCCTAGCACAATACGCTATCTGAAATAGGAGCGACGTAAATTGAATAAATGTGATAAAATTACGTTGAATTCTTATATTAACAATATTATAAAATGATCTAATCGGGTCTCTGATTGCCCTATCATAGATGTTTAAGAGTGCACTTTACTCGACATTTCATGCGCTTTAAGATGCCACCTAGCCCAATACGCTATCTGAAATAGGGGCGACGTAAATTGAACAAATGTGATAGAATTAGGCAGAATTCGTATATTAACCATAATATAAACGATCAATTCGGGTCTCTGATTGCCCTATCATAGAAGTTTAATAGTGCATTTTACTCGTCATTCTATGCGCCTTAAGGTGCCGCCTATCCCAATACGCTATCTGAAATGGGAGCGACGTAAATTGAACAAATGTCATAGAATTACGCTGAATTCTTATATTAAGCATAATATAAGATGACCTAATCGGGTCTCTGATTGCCCTATCATAGAAGTTTAACAGTGCATTTTGCTCGCCATTTCATGCGCTTCAAGGTGCCGTTTAGCCCAATACGCTATCTGAAATAGGAACGTCGTAAATTAAACAAATGTGATAGAATTACACTGAATTCTTATATTAACAATAATATAAGATGATCTAATCGGGTCTCTGATTGCCCTATCATAGAATGTTAGTAGTGCATTTTACTTGTCATTCCACACGCTATAAGACGCCGCTTAGACCAATGCGCTATCTGAAATAGGAGCGATGTAAATTGAACAAATGTGATAGAATTACGCTGAATTCTTATATCAATCATAATATAAGATGACGTAATCGGGTCTCCGATTGCCCTCTCCGAGAAGTTTAGTAGTGCATTTTACTCGTCATTTCATGCGCTTTAAGGTGCCGTCTAGCTCAATCCGCTATATCAAATTGGACATACGTAAATTGAGCAAATGTGATGGATTTACGCACAATTCTTATATTAACCATAATATAAAATGATCTAATCGGGTCTCTGATTGCCCTATCATAGAAGTTTAATAGTGCATGTTACTCGTCATTTCATGCGCTTTAAGGTGCCGCTTGGCTCAATACGCTATCTGAAATAGGAGCGACGGAAATTCAACAAACGTCATAGAATTTCGCTGAATTCTTAAATTAACCATAATGTAAAATGATCTAATCGGGTCTCTGTTTACCCCACCCTAGAAGTTTAATGGTGCATTTTACTCGACATTTCATGCGCTTTAAGATTCCACCTAGCCCAATACGCTACCTGAAATAGGGGTGACGTAAATTGAACAAATGTGATAGAATTACGCAGAATTCTTGAATTAACCATAATATAATACGATCTATTAGGGTCTCTGATTGCCCTATCATAGAAGGTTTATAGTGCATTTTACTCGCCATTTCATGCTCTTTAAGGTGCCGCCTAGCCCAATACGCTATCTGAAATAGGAGCGACGTAAGTTGAACAAATGTGATAGAATTTCGCTGAATTCTTATATTAACCATAATATAGAATGACCTAATCGGGTCTCTGATTGCCCTATCAGAGAAGTTTAGTAGTTCATTTTACTCGCCATTTCATGCGATTTAAGGTGCCGTTTAGTCCAATACGGTATCTAAAATAGGAGCGTCGTAAATTGAACAAATGTGGTAAAATTAAACTGAATTCTTATATTAATCATAATATAAGATGAACTAATCGGGTCTCTGATTGCCCTATCCTACAAGTTTAGTAGTGCATTTTACTCGACATTTCATGCGCTTTAAGATGCCGCTTAGCCCAATACGCTATCTGAAATAGGAGAGACGTAAATTGAACGAATGTGATAGAATTTCGCTGAATTCTTATATTAACCATAATATAAAAAGATCTAATCGGGTCTCTGATTGCCCCATCACAGAAGTTTAATAGTCCGTTTCGCTCGCCATTTCATGCGCTTTAAGGTGCCGTTTAGTCCGATACGCTATCGGAAATAGGAGCGTCGTAAATTGAACAAATGTGATAGAATTACACTGAATTCTTAAATTAACCATAATATAAGATGATCTAATCGGGTCTCTGATTGCCATATCCTAGAAGTTTAGTAGTGCATTTTACTCGACATTTCATGGGTTTTAAGATGCCGCTTAGCCCAATACGCTATCTGAAATAGGAGAGACGTAAATTGAACAAATGTGATAGAATTTCGCTGAATTCTTATATTAACCATAATATAAAAAGATCTAATCGGGTCTCTGATTGCCCTATCATAGAAGTTTAATAGTACGTTTTACTCATCATTCCATGCGCCTTAAGGTGCCGCCTATCCCAATACGCTATCTGAAATAGAAGCGACGTAAATTGAACAAATGTGATAGAATTACGCTGAATTCTTATATTAATCAAAATATAAAACGACCTAATCGGGTCTCTGATTGCCCTATCATAGAAGTTTAATAGTGCATTTTACTCTCCATTTCATGCGCTTCAAGGTGCCGTTTAGCCCAATACGCTATCTGAAATAGGAGCGACGTAAATTGAACAAATGTGATAGAATTACGCTGAATTCATATATTAATCATAACATAAGATGACCTAATTGGGTCTCTGATTGCCCTATCCTAGAAGTTTAGTAGTGCATTTTACTTGATATTTCATGCGCTTTAAGATGCCACTTAGCCCAATACGCTATCCGAAATAGGAGCGTCGTAAATTGATCAAATGTGATAGAATTACACTGAATTCTTATATTAACCACAATTTAAAATGATCTATTCGGGTCTCTGATTGCCCTATCATAGAAGTTTAATAGTGCATTTTTCTTGTCATTTCATGCGCTTTAACATGCAACCTATCCCAATACGCTATCTGAAATAGGGGCGACGTAAACTGAACAAATGTGATAAAATTACGCTGAATTGTTATATTAACAATAATATAAAATGATCTAATCGGGTCTCTGATTTCCCTATCAAAGAAGTTTAGTTGTGCATTTTACTCGCCATTTCATGCGCTTTAAGGTGCCGTCTTGCCCAATCCGCTATCTCATATTGGAGATACGTAAATTGAGCAAATGTGATAGAACTACGCATAATTCTTATATTAACCATAATATAAAATGATCTAATCGGGTCTCTGATTGCCCTATCATAGAAGTTTAATAGTGCACTTTACTGTTCCTTTCATGCGCTTTGAGGTGCCGCTTAGCCCAATACGCTATTTGAAATAGGAGCGACGTAAATTGAACGAATGTGATAGAATTTCGCGGAATTCTTATATTAACCATAATATAAAATGATCTAATCGGGTCTCTGATTGCCCTATCATAGAAGGTTGGTAGTGCATTTTACTTGGCATTCCACGCGCTTTAAGATGCCACCGAGCCCATTACGCTATCTGAAATAGGAGCGACATAAATTGAACAAATGTGATAGAATTACGCTGAATTCTTATATTAACCATAATATAAAATGATCAAATCGGGTCTCCGATTGCCCTATCTTAGAAGTTTAATAGTGCATTTTACTCGTCATTTCATGCGCTTTAAGATTCTGCTTAGCCCAATACGCTATCTGAAATAGGAGCGACGTAAATTAAACAAATGTGATAGAATTTCGCTGAATTCTTATATTAACCATAACATAAAATGGTCTAATCGGGTCTCTAATTGCCCTATCATAGAAGGTTAGTAGTGCATTTTACTCGCCATTCCACGCGCTTTAAGATGCCGCCCAGCCCAATGTACTATCTGCAATAGGAACGACGTCACTTGAACAAATGTGATGGAATTACGCATAATTCTTATATTAACCATAATATAAAATGATCTAATCGGGCCTCTGATTGCCCTATCATAGAAGTTTAATAGTGCATTTTACACGTCATTTCATGCGCTTTAAGGTGCCGCTTAGCCCATTACGCTATATGAAATAGGAGCGACGTAAATTGAACAAATGTGATAGAATTACGCTAAATTCTTATATTAATCATAATATAAGATGACCTAATCGGGTCTCTGATCGCCCTACCATAGGAGTTTAATAGTGCATTTTACTCACCATTTCATGCGCTTCAAGGTGCCGTTTAACCCAATACGCTATCTGAAATAGGAGCGTCGTAAATTGAACAAATGTGATAGAATTACACTGAATTCTTATATTAACCAGAATTTAAAATGATCTATTCGGATCTCTGATTGCCCTATCATAGAAGTTTAATAGTGCACCTTACTCGTCATTTCATGCGCTTTAAGGTGCCGCTTAGCCCATTACGCTATATGAAATAGGAGCGACGTAAATTGAACAAATGTGATAGAATTACGCTAAATTCTTATATTAATCATAATATAAGATGACCTAATCGAGTCTCTGATCGCCCTACCATAGGAGTTTAATAGTGCATTTTACTCACCATTTCATGCGCTTCAAGGTGCCGTTTAGCCCAATACGCTATCTGAAATAGGAGCGTCGTAAATTGAACAAATGTGATAGAATTACACTGAATTCTTATATTAACCAGAATTTAAAATGATCTATTCGGATCTCTGATTGCCCTATCATAGAAGTTTAATAGTGCATTTTACTCGTCATTTCATGCGCTTTAACATGCCACCTAGCCCATTACGCTATCTGAAATAGGCGCGACGTAAATTGAACAAATGTGATAAAATTACGCTGAATTCTTATATTAACGATAATATAAAATGATCTAATCGGGGCTCTGATTGCTCTATCAAAGAAGTTTGGTAGTGCATTTTACTCCTTCATTTCATGCGCTTTAAGATGCCACCTATCCCAATACGCTATCTGAAATTGGAGCTACGTAAATTAAACAAATGTGATAGAATTTCGCGGAATTCTTATATTAACCATAATATAATATGATCTAATCGGGTCTCTGATTGCCCTATCATAGAAGGTTAGTAGTGCATTGTACTTGGCATTCCACGCGCTTTAAGATGCCGCCTAGCAAAATACGCTATCTGAAATAAGAGCGACGTAAATTGAACAAATGTTATAGAACTACGCATAATTCTTATATTAACCATAATATAAAATGATCCAATCGGGTCTCTGATTGCCCTATCATAGAGGTTTAATAGTGCATTTTACTCGCCATTTCATGCGCTTTAAAGAGCCGTTTAGCACAATACGCTATCTGAAATAGGAGCGACGTAAATTGAACAAATGTGATAGAATTACGCAGAATTCTTATATTAACCATAATATAAAATGATCTAATCGGGTCTCTGTTTGCCCTACCCTAGAAGTTTAATAGTGCATTTTACTCCACATTTCATGCGCTTTAAGATGCCACCTATCCCAATACGCTATCTGAAATTGGTGCTACGTAAATTAAACAAATGTGATAGAGTTACGACGAATTCTTATATTAACCATAATATAATACGATCTATTCGGGTCTCTGATTGCCCTATCATAGAAGTTTAATAGTGCATTTTACTCGGCATTCCACGCGCTTTAATATGCCGCTTTGTCAATACGCTATCTGAAATAGCAGCGGCGTAAATTGAACAAATGTGATAGAATTACGCTGAATTCTTATATTAACGATAATATAAAATGATCTAATCGGGGCTCTGATTGCTCTATCAAAGAAGTTTGGTAGCGCATTTTACTCGTCATTTCATGCGCTTTAACATGCCACCTAGCCCATTACGCTATCTGAAATAGGAGCGGCGTAAATTGAACAAATGTGATAGAATTACGCAGAATTCTTATATTAACCATAATATAAGATGATCTAATCGGGTCCCTGATTGCCCTATCATAGAAGGTTAGTAGTGCATTTTACTCGGCATTCCACGCGCTTTAAGATGCCGCTTTGCCAATACGCTATCTGAAGTAGGAGCGACGTAAATTGAACAAATGTGATAGAATTACGCAGAATTCTTATATTAACCATAATATAGAATGATCTAATCGGGTCTTTGATTGCCCTATCATAGAAAGTTAGTAGTGCATTTTACTCGTCATTCCACGCGCTTTAAGATGCCGCCTAGCACAATACGCTATCTGAAATAGGAGCGACGTAAATTGAATAAATGTGATAAAATTACGTTGAATTCTTATATTAACAATATTATAAAATGATCTAATCGGGTCTCTGATTGCCCTATCATAGATGTTTAAGAGTGCACTTTACTCGACATTTCATGCGCTTTAAGATGCGACCTAGCCCAATACGCTATCTGAAATAGGGGCGACGTAAATTGAACAAATGTGATAGAATTAGGCAGAATTCGTATATTAACCATAATATAAACGATCAATTCGGGTCTCTGATTGCCCTATCATAGAAGTTTAATAGTGCATTTTACTCGTCATTCTATGCGCCTTAAGGTGCCGCCTATCCCAATACGCTATCTGAAATGGGAGCGACGTAAATTGAACAAATGTCATAGAATTACGCTGAATTCTTATATTAAGCATAATATAAGATGACCTAATCGGGTCTCTGATTGCCCTATCATAGAAGTTTAACAGTGCATTTTGCTCGCCATTTCATGCGCTTCAAGGTGCCGTTTAGCCCAATACGCTATCTGAAATAGGAACGTCGTAAATTAAACAAATGTGATAGAATTACACTGAATTCTTATATTAACAATAATATAAGATGATCTAATCGGGTCTCTGATTGCCCTATCATAGAATGTTAGTACTGCATTTTACTTGTCATTCCACACGCTATAAGACGCCGCTTAGACCAATGCGCTATCTGAAATAGGAGCGATGTAAATTGAACAAATGTGATAGAATTACGCTGAATTCTTATATCAATCATAATATAAGATGACGTAATCGGGTCTCCGATTGCCCTCTCCGAGAAGTTTAGTAGTGCATTTTACTCGTCATTTCATGCGCTTTAAGGTGCCGTCTCGCTCAATCCGCTATATCAAATTGGACATACGTAAATTGAGCAAATGTGATGGATTTACGCACAATTCTTATATTAACCATAATATAAAATGATCTAATCGGGTCTCTGATTGCCCTATCATAGAAGTTTAATAGTGCATGTTACTCGTCATTTCATGCGCTTTAAGGTGCCGCTTGGCTCAATACGCTATCTGAAATGGGAGCGACGGAAATTCAACAAACGTCATAGAATTTCGCTGAATTCTTAAATTAACCATAATGTAAAATGATCTAATCGGGTCTCTGTTTACCCCACCCTAGAAGTTTAGTGGTGCATTTTACTCGACATTTCATGCGCTTTAAGATTCCACCTAGCCCAATACGCTACCTGAAATAGGGGCGACGTAAATTGAACAAATGTGATAGAATTACGCAGAATTCTTGAATTAACCATAATATAATACGATCTATTAGGGTCTCTGATTGCCCTATCATAGAAGGTTTATAGTGCATTTTACTCGCCATTTCATGCTCTTTAAGGTGCCGCCTAGCCCAATACGCTATCTGAAATAGGAGCGACGTAAGTTGAACAAATGTGATAGAATTTCGCTGAATTCTTATATTAACCATAATATAGAATGACCTAATCGGGTCTCTGATTGCCCTATCAGAGAAGTTTAGTAGTTCATTTTACTCGCCATTTCATGCGATTTAAGGTGCCGTTTAGTCCAATACGGTATCTAAAATAGGAGCGTCGTAAATTGAACAAATGTGGTAAAATTAAACTGAATTCTTATATTAATCATAATGTAAGATGAACTAATCGGGTCTCTGATTGCCCTATCCTACAAGTTTAGTAGTGCATTTTACTCGACATTTCATGCGCTTTAAGATGCCGCTTAGCCCAATACGCTATCTGAAATAGGAGAGACGTAAATTGAACGAATGTGATAGAATTTCGCTGAATTCTTATATTAACCATAATATAAAAAGATCTAATCGGGTCTCTGATTGCCCTATCACAGAAGTTTAATAGTCCGTTTCGCTCGCCATTTCATGCGCTTTAAGGTGCCGTTTAGTCCGATACGCTATCGGAAATAGGAGCGTCGTAAATTGAACAAATGTGATAGAATTACACTGAATTCTTAAATTAACCATAATATAAGATGATCTAATCGGGTCTATGATTGCCATATCCTAGAAGTTTAGTAGTGCATTTTACTCGACATTTCATGGGTTTTAAGATGCCGCTTAGCCCAATACGCTATCTGAAATAGGAGAGACGTAAATTGAACAAATGTGATAGAATTTCGCTGAATTCTTATATTAACCATAATATAAAAAGATCTAATCGGGTCTCTGATTGCCCTATCATAGAAGTTTAATAGTACGTTTTACTCATCATTCCATGCGCCTTAAGGTGCCGCCTATCCCAATACGCTATCTGAAATAGAAGCGACGTAAATTGAACAAATGTGATAGAATTACGCTGAATTCTTATATTAATCAAAATATAAAACGACCTAATCGGGTCTCTGATTGCCCTATCATAGAAGTTTAATAGTGCATTTTACTCGCCATTTCATGCGCTTCAAGGTGCCGTTTAGCCCAATACGCTATCTGAAATAGGAGCGACGTAAATTGAACAAATGTGATAGAATTACGCTGAATTCATATATTAATCATAACATAAGATGACCTAATTGGGTCTCTGATTGCCCTATCCTACAAGTTTAGTAGTGCATTTTACTTGATATTTCATGCGCTTTAAGATGCCACTTAGCCCAATACGCTATCCGAAATAGGAGCGTCGTAAATTGATCAAATGTGATAGAATTACAATGAATTCTTATATTAACCACAATATAAAATGATCTATTCGGGTCTCTGATTGTCCTATCATAGAAGTTTAATAGTGCATTTTTCTCGTCATTTCATGCGCTTTAACATGCAACCTATCCCAATACGCTATCTGAAATAGGAGCGACGTAAACTGAACAAATGTGATAAAATTACGCTGAATTGTTATATTAACAATAATATAAAATGATCTAATCGGGTCTCTGATTGCCCTATCAAAGAAGTTTAGTTGTGCATTTTACTCGCCATTTCATGCGCTTTAAGGTGCCGTCTTGCCCAATCCGCTATCTCATATTGGAGATACGTAAATTGAGCAAATGTGATAGAACTACGCATAATTCTTATATTAACTATAATATAAAATGATCTAATCGGGTCTCTGATTGCCCTATCATAGAAGGTTGGTAGTGCATTTTACTTGCCATTCCACGCGCTTTAAGATGCCGCCCAGCCCAATGTACTATCTGCAATAGGAACGACGTCACTTGAACAAATGTGATGGAATTACGCATAATTCTTATATTAACCATAATATAAAATGATCTAATCGGGCCTCTGATTGCCCTATCATAGAAGTTTAATAGTGCATTTTACTCGTCATTTCATGCGCTTTAAGGTGCCGCTTAGCCCATTACGCTATATGAAATTGGAGCGACGTAAATTGAACAAATGTGATAGAATTACGCTAAATTCTTATATTAATCATAATATAAGATGACCTAATCGGGTCTCTGATCGCCCTACCATAGGAGTTTAATAGTGCATTTTACTCACCATTTCATGCGCTTCAAGGTGCCGTTTAACCCAATACGCTATCTGAAATAGGAGCGTCGTAAATTGAACAAATGTGATAGAATTACACTGAATTCTTATATTAACCAGAATTTAAAATGATCTATTCGGATCTCTGATTGCCCTATCATAGAAGTTTAATAGTGCACCTTACTCGTCATTTCATGCGCTTTAAGGTGCCGCTTAGCCCATTACGCTATATGAAATAGGAGCGACGTAAATTGAACAAATGTCATAGAATTACGCTGAATTCTTATATTAAGCATAATATAAGATGACCTAATCGGGTCTCTGATTGCCCTATCATAGAAGTTTAACAGTGCATTTTGCTCGCCATTTCATGCGCTTCAAGGTGCCGTTTAGCCCAATACGCTATCTGAAATAGGAACGTCGTAAATTAAACAAATGTGATAGAATTACACTGAATTCTTATATTAACAATAATATAAGATGATCTAATCGGGTCTCTGATTGCCCTATCATAGAATGTTAGTAGTGCATTTTACTTGTCATTCCACACGCTATAAGACGCCGCTTAGACCAATGCGCTATCTGAAATAGGAGCGATGTAAATTGAACAAATGTGATAGAATTACGCTGAATTCTTATATCAATCATAATATAAGATGACGTAATCGGGTCTCCGATTGCCCTCTCCGAGAAGTTTAGTAGTGCATTTTACTCGTCATTTCATGCGCTTTAAGGTGCCGTCTAGCTCAATCCGCTATATCAAATTGGACATACGTAAATTGAGCAAATGTGATGGATTTACGCATAATTCTTATATTAACCATAATATAAAATGATCTAATCGGGTCTCTGATTGCCCTATCATAGAAGTTTAATAGTGCATTTTAGTCGCCATTCCGCGCGCTTTAAGATGCCGCCTAGCCAAGTACGCTTTCTGAAATAGGAGCGATGTAAATTGAACAAATGTGATAGGATTTCCCTGAAATCTTATATTAAACAAAATATAAAATGATCTAATCGGTCCTCTGATTGCCGTATCATAGAAGTTTAGTAGTGCATTTTACTCGCCCTTCCACGCGCTTTAGGATGCCGCTTAGCCCAATACGCCATCTGAAATAGGAGCGACGTAAATTGAGCAAATGTGATAGAATTTCCCTGAATGCTTATATTAACCAAAATATAAAATGATCTAATCGGGTCTCTGTTTGCCCTACCCTAGAAGTTTAATAGTGTATTTTACTCGCCATTTCATGCGCATTGAGATGACGCTTAGCCCAATACAGTATCTGTAATAGGAGCGACGTAAATTGAACAAATGTGATAGAATTACGCTGAATTCTTATATTAACCGCAATATAAAATGATCTAATCGGGTCTCTGTTTGCCTTACCCTGGAAGTTTAATAGTGCATTTTACTCGCCATTCTACGCGCTTTAAGATTTCTCCAAGCCCAATACGCTATCTGAAATAGGAGCGACGTAAGTTGAACAAATGTGGTGGAATTTCACTGAATACTTTTATTAACCATAACGTAAAATGATCTAATCGGGTCTCTGTTCGCCCTAGCCTAGAAGTTTAATAGTGCATTTTATTCGCCATTTCATGCGCTTTGAGATGCCGCTTAGCCCAATAAGCTACCTGAAATAGTTGCGACGTAAATTGAACAAATGTGATAGAATTTCGCTGAATTCTTAAATTAACCATAATATAAAATGATCTAATCGGGTCTCTGTTTGCCCTACCCCACAACTTTAGTAGTGCATTTTACTCGTCATTTCATGCGCTGTGAGATGCCGCTTAGCCCCATACGCTATCTGAAATAGGAGCGATGTACATTGAACAAATGTGATAGAATTCCGCTGAATTCTTTTATTAATCATAATATAAAATGATGTAATCGGGTCTCTGTTTGCCCTACCCTAGAAGATTAATAGTGCATTTTAATCGCCATTTCATGCGCCTTGAGATGCCGCTTAGCACAATACGCTATCTGAAATATGAGCGACGTAAATTGCACAAATCTGATAGAATTTCCCTGAATTCTTATATTAACCTTAATGTAAAATGATCTAATCGGGTCTCTGTTCGCCCTACCCTAGAAGTTTAATAGTGCATTTTACTTGCCATTCCACGCGCTTTAAGATGCCGCTTAGCCCAATACGCTATCTGCAATAGGAGCGACGTAAATTGAACGAATGTGATAGAATTTTGCTGAATTCTTAAATTAACCATAATATAAAATGATCTAATCGGGTCTCTGTTTGCCGTACCCTAGAAGTTTAATAGTGCATTTTACTCGCCATTTCATGCGCTTTGAGATGCCGCTTAGCCCAATACGCTATCTGAAATATGAGCGACGTAAATTGAGCAAATGTGATAGAATTTCCCTGAATTCTTATATTAACCTTAATGTAAAATGATCTAATCGGGTCTCTGTTTGCCCTACCCTAGAAGTTTAATAGTGCATTTGACTCGTCATTTCTTCCGCTTTGAGGTGCCGCTTAGCCCAATACGCTATCTGAAATATGAGAGACGTAAGTTGAACAAATGTGATAGAATTTCGCTGAGTTCTTTTATTAACCGTAATGTAAAATTATCTAATCGGGTCTCTGTTTGCCCTATCATAGAAGTTTAGTAGTGCATTTTACTCGCCATTCCACGCGCTTTAAGATGCCGCCTAGCCCAGTACGCTATCTGAAATAGGAGCGACGTAAATTGAACAAATGTGATAGAATTTCCCTGAAATCTTATATTAAACAAAATATAAAATGATCTAATCGGGTCTCTGATTACCCTATCATAGAAGTTTAGTAGTGCATATTACTCGCCCTTTCACGCGCTTTAAGATGCCGCCTAGCCCTGTACGCTATCTGAAATAGGAGCGACGTAAGTTGAGCATATGTGACAGAATTACGATGAATTCTTAAATTAACCATAATATAAAATGATGTAATCGGGTCTCTGTTTGCCCTACCCTAAAAGTTTAATAGTGCATTCTACTCGACATTTCATGCGCCTTAAGATGCCGCTTAGCCCAATACGCTATCTGAAATAGGTGCGACGTAAATTGAACAAATGTGATAGAATTTCGCTGAATTTTTAAATTAACCATAATATAAAATGATCTAATCGGGACACTGTTTGCCCTACCCTAGAAGTTTAATAGTGCATTTTACTCGCCATTTCATGCGCTTTTAGATGCCGCTTAGCCCAATACGCTATCTGAAATAGAAGCGACGTAAATTGAACAAATGTGATAGAATTACGCTGAATTCATATATTAATCATAACATAAGATGACCTAATTGGGTCTCTGATTGCCCTATCCTAGAAGTTTAGTAGTGCATTTTACTTGATATTTCATGCGCTTTAAGATGCCACTTAGCCCAATACGCTATCCGAAATAGGAGCGTCGTAAATTGATCAAATGTGATAGAATTACACTGAATTCTTATATTAACCACAATTTAAAATGATCTATTCGGGTCTCTGATTGCCCTATCATAGAAGTTTAATAGTGCATTTTTCTCGTCATTTCATGCGCATTAACATGCAACCTATCCCAACACGCTATCTGAAATAGGAGCGACGTAAACTGAACAAATGTGATAAAATTACGCTGAATTGTTATATTAACAATAATATAAAATGATCTAATCGGGCCTCTGATTGCCCTATCAAAGAAGTTTAGTTGTGCATTTTACTCGCCATTTCATGCGCTTTAAGGTGCCGTCTTGCCCAATCCGCTATCTCATATTGGAGATACGTAAATTGAGCAAATGTGATAGAACTACGCATAATTCTTATATTAACCATAATATAAAATGATCTAATCGGGTCTCTGATTGCCCTATCATAGAAGTTTAATAGTGCACTTTACTGTTCCTTTCATGCGCTTTGAGGTGCCGCTTAGCCCAATACGCTATTTGAAATAGGAGCGACGTAAATTGAACGAATGTGATAGAATTTCGCGGAATTCTTATATTAACCATAATATAAAATGATCTAATCGGGTCTCTGATTGCCCTATCATAGAAGGTTAGTAGTGCATTTTACTTGGCATTCCACGCGCTTTAAGATGCCACCGAGCCCATTACGCTATCTG
Source organism: Macropis europaea (assembly GCA_916610135.2). Classification (NCBI taxonomy): domain Eukaryota; kingdom Metazoa; phylum Arthropoda; class Insecta; order Hymenoptera; family Melittidae; genus Macropis; species Macropis europaea. The sequence continues at coordinate 7,723 of CAKAJE020000159.1, read as the reverse complement.
AAATAGGAGCGACGTAAATTGAACAAATGTGATAGAATTTCTCTGAATTCTTATATTAACCAAAATATAAAATGATCTAATCGGGTCTCTGATTGCCTTACCCTAGAAGTTTAATAGTGCATTTTACTCGCCATTTCATGCGCTTTGAGATGCCGCTTAGCCCAATAAGCTATCTGAAATAGGAGCGACGTAAATTGAACAAATGTGATAGAATTTCGCTGAATTCTTATATTAACCAAAATATAAAATGATCTAATCTGGTCTCTGATTGCCCTATCATAGAAGTTTAGTAGTGCATTGTACACGACATTCCGCGCGCTTTGAGATTCCGCCTAGTCCAGAACACTATTTGAGATAGGAACGACGTAAATTGAACAAATATGATAGAATTACGGGAATTCTTATATTAACCGTAATATAAAATGATCTAATCGGGTCTCTGTTTGCCTTACCCTAGAAGTTTAATAGTGCATTTTGCTCGCCATTTCATGCGATTTGAGATGCCGCTTAGCCCAATAAGCTATCTGAAATAGGAGCGACGTAAATTGAACAAATGTGATAGAATTTCGCTGAATTCTTATATTAACCAAAATATAAAATGATCTAATCGGGTCTCTGATTGCCCTATCATAGAAGTTTAATAGTGCATTTTACTCGCCATTCTGCGCGCTTTAAGATGCCGCCTAGCACAGTACGCTATCTGAAATAGGAGCGACCTAAGTTGAACAAATGTGATAGAATTTCCCTGAAATCTTATATTAAGCAAAATATAAAATGATCTAATCGGGACTCTGATTGCCTTACCCTAGAAGTTCAATAGTGCATTTTGCTCGCCATTTCATGCGCTTTGAGATGCCGCTTAGCCCAATAAGCTATCTCAAATAGGAGCGACGTAAATTGAACAAATGTGATAGAATTTCGCTGAATTCCTATATTAACCAAAATTTAAAATGATCTAATTGGGTCTCTGATTGCCCTCTCATAGAAGTTTAATAGTGCATTTTACTCGACATTCCGCGCGCTTTAAGATGCCGCGTAGCCCAGAACACTATTTGAGATAGGAACGACGTAAATTGAACAAATGTGATAGAATTTCGCTGAATTCTTATATTAACCAAAATATAAAATGATCTAATCGGGTCTCTGATTGCCCTATCATAGAAGTTTAATAGTGCATTTTACTCGCCATTCTGCGCGCTTTAAGATGCTGCCTAGCACAGTACGCTGTCTGAAATAGGAACGACGTAAATTGAACAAATGTGATAGAATTTTGCTGAATTCTTAAATTAACTATAATATAAAATGATCTAATCGGGACTCTGTTTGCCCTACCCTAGAAGTTTAATAATGCATTTTACTCGCCATTTCATGCGCTTTGAGATGCCGCTTAGCCCAATACGCTATCTGAAATAGGAGCGACCTAAGTTGAACAAATGTGATAGAATTTCGCTGAATTCTTAAATTAACCATAATATAAAATGATCTAATCGGGTCTCTGTTTGCCCTACCCTAGAAGTTTAATAGTGCATTTTACTCGCCATTCCGCGCGCTTTAAGATGCCGCCCAGCACAGTACGCTATCTGAAATAGGAACGACGTAAATTGAACAAATATGATAGAATCTTGCTGAATTCTTAAATTAACCATAATATAAAATGATCTAATCGGGACTCTGTTTGCCCTACCCTAGAAGTTTAATAGTGCATTTTACTCGCCATTTCATGCGCTTTGAGATGCCGCTTAGCCCAATACGCTATCTGAAATAGGAGCGACCTAAGTTGAACAAATGTGATAGAATTTCGCTCAATTCCTTTATTAACCATAATGTGAAATGATCTAATCGGGTCTCTGTTCGCCCTAGCCTAGAAGTTTAATAGTGCATTTTATTCGCCATTTCATGCGCTTTGAGATGCCGCTTAGCCCAATACGCTATCTGAAATAGGAGCGACGTAAGTTGAACAAATGTGATAGAATTTCGCTGAATTCTTAAATTAACCATAATATAAAATGATGTAATCGGATCTCTGTTCGCCCTACCCAAGAAGTTTAATAGTGCATTTTACTCGCCATTTCATGCGCTTTGAGATGCCGCTTAGCCCAATACGCTATCTGAAATAGGAGCGACCTAAGTTGAACAAATGTGATAGAATTTCGCTGAATTCTTATATTAACCAAAATATAAAATGATCTAATCGGGTCTCTGATTGCCCTATCATAGAAGTTTAATAGTGCATTTTACTCGACATTCCGCGCGCTTTAAGATGCCGCCTAGCCCAGAACACTATTTGAGATAGGAACGACGTAAATTGAACAAATGTGATAGAATTTCGCTGAATTCTTATATTAACCAAAATATAAAATGATCTAATCGGGTCTCTGATTGCCCTATCATAGAAGTTTAATAGTGCCTTTTACTCGCCATTCTGCGCGCTTTAAGATGCCGCCTAGCACAGTACGCTGTCTGAAATAGGAACGACGTAAATTGAACAAATGTGATAGAATTTCCCTGAATTCATATATTAACCTTAATGTAAAATGTTCTAATCGGGTCTCTGTTCGCCCTACCCTAGAAGTTTAATAGTGCATTTCACTCGTCATTTCATGCGCTTTGAGATGCCGCGCAGCCCAATACGCTATCTGAAATAGGAGCGACGTAAATTGAACAAATGTGTTAGAATTTTCCTGAATTCTTATATCAACCATAATATAATATGATCTATTCGAGTCTCTGATTGCCCTATCATAGAAGTTTAATAGTGCATTTTACTCGCCATTTCATGCGCTTTAAGGTGCCGCCTAGTCCAATACGCTATCTGAAATAGGAGCGACGTAAATTGAACAAATGTGATAGAATTACGCTGAATTCTTATATTAACCGTAATATAAAATGATCTATTCGGGTCTCTGTTTCCCTTATCCTAGAAGTTTAACAGTGCATTTTACTCGCCATTTCATGCGCTTCAAGATGCCGCATAGCCCAGTACGCTATTTGCAATAGGAGCGACGTTAATTGAACAAATGTGATAGAATTACGCTGAAATATTATATTCACCGTAATATAAAATGATCTAATCGGGTCTCTGTTTGCCTTACCCAAGAAGTTTAATAAGGCATTTTACTCGCCATTTCATGCGCTTTGAGATGCCGCTTAGCCCCGTACGCTATCTGAAATAGGAGCGACGTAAATTGAACGAATGTCATAAAATTTTGCTGAATTCTTAAATTAAGCATAATATAGAATGATCTAATCGGGTCTCTGTTTGACCTACCCTAGAAGTTTAATAGTGCATTGTACTCGCCATTTCTTGCGCTTTGAGATGCCGCTTTGCCCAATACGCTAATTGAAATAGGAGCGACGTAAATTGAACAAATGTGATAGAATTTCCCTGATTTCATATATTAACCTTAATGTAAAATGTTCTAATCGGGTCTCTGTTCGCCCTACCCTAGAAGTATAATAGTGCATTTTACTCGCCATTTCATGCGCTTTGAGATGCCGCTAAGCCCAACACGCTATCTAAAATAGGAGCGACGTAAATTGAACAAATGTGATAGAATTTCCCTGAATCCTTATAATAACCAAAATATAAAATGATCTAATCGGGTCTCTGATTGCCCTATCATAGAAGTTTAATAGTGCATTTTACTCGCCATTCCACGCGCTTCAAGATGTCGCATAGCCCAGTACGCTATTTGAAATAGGAGCGACGTAAATTGAACAAATGTGATAGAATTTCGCTGAATTCTTATAATAACCAAAATATAAAATGATCTAATCGGGTCTCTGTTTGCCCTACCCTAGAAGTATAATAGTGCATTTTACTCGCCATTTCATGCGCTTTGAGATGCCGCTTAGCCCAGTACGCTATCTGAAATAGGAGCGACGTAAATTGAACGAATGTCATAAAATTTTGCTGAATTCTTAAATTAACCATAATATAGAATGATCTAATCGGGTCTCTGTTTGCCCTACCCTAGAAGTTTAATAGTGCATTGTACTCGCCATTTCTTGCGCTTTGAGATGCCATTTAGCCCAATACGCTATCTGAAATAGGAGCGACGTAAATTGAACAAATGTGATAGAATGTCCCTGAATTCTTATATTAAACAAAATATAAAATGATCTAATCGGGTCTCTGATTGCCCTATCATAGAAGTTTAATAGTGCATTTTACTCGCCATTTCATGCGCTTTGAGATGCCGCTTAGCCCAACACGCTTTCTGAAATAGGAGCGACGTAAATTGAACAAATGTGATAGAATTTCCCTGAATTCATATATTAACCTTAATGTAAAATGTTCTAATCGGGTCTCTGTTCGCCCTACCCTAGAAGTTTAATAGTGCATTTCACTCGTCATTTCATGCGCTTTGAGATGCCGCTTAGCCCAATACGCTGTCTGAAATAGGAGCGACGTAAATTGAACAAATTTGATAGAATTTCGTTGAATTCTTATATTAACCAAAATATAAAATGATCTAATCGGGTCTCTGATTGCCCTATCATAGAAGTTTAATAGTGCATTTTACTCGCCATTCCACGCGCTTCAAGATGTCGCATATCCCAGTACGCTATCTGAAATACGAGCGACGTAAATTGAACAAATGTGATAGAATTTCGCTGAATTGTTTTATTAACCATTATGTAAAATGATCTAATCGGGTCTCTGTTCGCCCTTGCCTGGAGGTTTAATAGTGCATTGTATTCGCCATTTCATGCGCCTTGAGATGCCGCTTAGCCCAATACGCTATCTGAAATAGGAGCGACGTAAATCGAACAAATGTGATAGAATGTCCCTGAATTCTTATATTAAACAAAATATAAAATAATCTAATCGGGTCTCTGATTGCCCTATCATAGAAGTTTAATAGTGCATTTTACTCGCCATTCCACGCGCTTTAAGATGCCGCCTAGCCCAGGACGCTACCTGAAATAGTAGCGACGTAAGTTGAAGAAATGTGACAGAATTACGCAGAATTCTTATATAAACCGTAATATAAAATGATCTAATCGGGCTCTGTTTGCCTTACGCTAGACGTTTAATAGTGCATATTACTCGCCATTTCATGCGCTTTGCGATGCCGCTTAAACCAATACGCTATCTGAAATAGGAGCGACGTAAATCGAACAAATGTGATAGAATGTCCCTGAATTCTTATATTAAACAAAATATAAAATAATCTAATCGGGTCTCCGATTGCCCTATCATAGAAGATTAGTAGTGAATCTTACTCGCCATTCCACGCCCTTTGAGATGCCGCCTAGCCCAATGCGCTATCTGAAATTGGAGCGACGTAAATTGAACAAATGTGATAGAATTTCATTGAATTCTTATATTAACAATAATATAAAATGATCTAATTGGGTCTCTGATGGCCGTATCCGAGAAGGTTAGTAGAGAATTTTATTCGCAATTTCATGCGCTTCAAGATGACGCCTAGCTCAGTACGATATCTAGTGTAGGAGCGACGTTAATTGGACAAATGTGATAGAGTTACGATGAACTTTTGAATTAGCAATAATATAAGATGATCTAATCGGGACTCTGATTGCCCTATCCTGGAAGTTTTGTAGTGCATTTTACTCGGCATTTCATGCGCTTTAAGGAGCAGCCTAGTCCAATACGCTATCTGAAATTGGAGCTACGTAAATTGAACAAACGTGATAGAGTTACGCAGAATTCTTACATTAACCATAATATAACACGATCTATTCGGGTCTCTGATTGCCTTATCATAGAAGTTTAATAGTGCATTTTGCTCGCCATTTCATGCGCTATAAGGTGCCGCTGAGCCCAATAAGCTATCTGAAATAGGAGCGACGTAAATTGAATAAATGTGATAAAATTTCGCTGAATTCTTAAATTAACCATAATATAAAATGATCTAATCGTGTCTCTGATTGCCCTACCCGAGAAGTTTAGTAGTGCATTTTACTCGACATTTCATGCGCTTTAAGATGCCGCCTAGCACAATACATAATCTGAAATTAGAGCTACGTAAATTGAACAAACGTGATAGGATTACGCAGAATTCTTATATTAACCATAATATAATACGATCTATTCGGGTCTCTGATTGCCCTATCATAGAAGTTTAATAGTGCATTTTACTCTGCATTTCATGCGCTTTAAGGTGCCGCTTAGCCCAATACGCTATCTGAAATAGGAGCGACGTAAATTGAATAAATGTGATAGAATTACGTTGAATACTTATATTAACATTAATATAAAATGATCTAATCGGGTCTCTGATTGCCCTATGATAGAAGGTTCGGAGTGCATTTTACTCGTCATACCACGGGCTTTAAGATGCCGCCTAGCCCAATACGCTACCTGAAATAGGAGCGTCGTAAATTGAACAAATGTGATAGAATTACGCTGCTTCCTTAAATTAATCAAAACATACGATGACCTTACCGCGTCTCTGATTGCCCTATCCTAGAAGTTTAGGAGTGCATTTTACTCGACATTTCATTCGCTTTAAGATGCCGCTTAGCCCGATACGCTATCTGAAGTAGGAGCGACGTAAATTGAACAAACGTGATAGAATTACGCAGAATTCTGATATTAACCATAATATAAAATGATCTAATCGGGTCTTTGTTTGCCCTACCCTAGACGTTTAATAGTGCATTTTACTCGACATTTCATGCGCTTTAAGAGGCCGTCCAGCCCAATACGCTATCTGAAATAGGGGCGACGTAAATTGAACAAATGTGATAAAATTACGCTGAATTCTTATATTAACAATAATATAAAATGATCTAATCGAGTCTCTGATTGCCCTATCCGAGAAGGTTAGTAGTGCATTTTATTCGCCATTTCATGCGCTTTAAGATATCGCCTAGCTCAATACGATATCTGGTATAGGAACTACGTGAGTTGGACAAATGGGATAGAGTTACGATGAATTCTTAAATTATCCATAATATAAGATGATCTAATCGGGACTCTGATTGCCCTACCCTAGCAGTTTAGTAGTGCATATTACTCGACATTTCATGCGCTTTAAGATGCCGCTTAGACCAATACGCTATCTGAATTAGGAGCGACGTAAATTGAACAAATGTGATACAATTACGCAGAATTCTTATATTAACCATAATATAAAATGATCTAATCGGGTCTCTGATTGCCCTATCATAGAAGTTTAATAGTGCATTTTACTCGACATTTCATGCGCTTTAATATGCCGTTTAGCCCAAAACGCTATCTGAAGTAGGAGCTACGTAAATTGAACAAAGGTGATAGAATTTCCCAGAATCCTTATATTAACCATAATATAAAATGATCTAATCGGTTCTCTGATTGCCCTAACATAGAAGTTTAATAGTGCATTTTACTCGCCATTTCATGCCCGTTAAGGTGCCGTTTAGCCCAATATGCTATCTGAAATAGGAGCGTCGTAAACTGAACAAATGTGATAGAATTACACTGAATTCTTATATTAGTCATAATATAAGATGATCTAATCGGGTCTCTGATCGCCCTATCCTAGCAGATTAGTGGTGCATTTTACTCGACATTTCATGCGCTTTAAGATGCCGCTTTGACCCATACTGTATCTGAAATAGGAGCGACGAAAGTTGAACAAATGTGATAGAATTACGCTAAATTCTTATATTAATCATAACATAAGATGATCTAATCGGGCCTCTGATTGCCCTATCCTAGAAGCTTAGTAGCGCATTTTAGTCGTCATTTCATGCGCTTTAAGGTTCCGCC